>SSNS01000050.1:1392473-1429407 GCA_006937985.1 Aphyosemion australe | reverse complement strand
CGATACCAGGTGCATGTACTTGTACTCATAAAAGTGCTGCGATACTACAGGACCGATACCAGCATGATGGGGGGTTCATTTTCCTCCAACAGACAGCATTAGTTTACACATAAAGTCTCTAACCCAGTAGGTGGCGGTAATGCACCATAAAATAAATGCAAGCCATTTCAAAGAAGAAGAATCTGCCAACAACAAACGGTAGCGAGCTGAACAAACCATTTAACTGTAGCGTGAATTTAAGCAGCCGGGGAGCAGCTGATCTATGTCTGCGGTGTGGAGGTACTTCCAGGTGAATGAAGGGGACTTAGGTAAAGCCAGGTTTATACATCTGCGGGGCTACAGAGACACGCAACACCCTCATCCACTGATGCAAGCACTCTGTGGCAAGCCCACAGAGGGAGACCGAGACATGCCCAATTGTTGAACTTTCCTTTAAAAGCTATGGAGATCACAAAGCATCTGACTGGTCAGCACACCACTACATTTAAATTCGTCCACAACAAGAGTCAAAAGGAAAATATGATGCGCAGCACACTTAATGGAGGTGGAGGAGAATCAGGGACAAATCTGTCCATGTTAAAGGTCAAATATGGAACAATTTAATAAAAAAGCTATATTTAAAAAAATAAGAGGTGTGCAGAATGAAGGTACAGTATTTCCTTTAAGAGCTATATTTTAAATATTTGATTATTTAAAAAAATAATCAAATATTTATTTTCACACAAACACTGGGTTTGTGTTTACATCTACCAGCCAATAGAGGGCACTGTTGCAGGTTTCCAAATACGGTAAACAGTCCACTCGGCACAGCGAGGCTGGCATTGTGGAAAATGGCAGACTCTGCAAATCAAGCAGCTGCTCCTGAGCCCAGAAGATGTCGTTATCCTTCTCAGAAGAGGAGCGACCATAAAAGATCAGACCAGACCAGAGTGAGTTTAGGTTGTCACTGGACATGGTGCTGGCTGGTCACTACACGTATCGGCAGCAAACCTGACATCCCGATGGCTGGAAACCTTGTTCTGTTGTTGCAACTACAACCTCCACACACTAGATGTCGCTTTGGTGTTCGAGTTCCATATTCAACTTTTAAAAAGTCTCTGAGATACATAAACACAATATAAATATAAATGGACCAGGGACATGACTGCAGACGTGGCAGAACCCACCCACAAAGGCGCTACGCCCTCTGTTGTCCTGGCGGGGAATTGCTTTGCAACACTTCCCCGAGTTGTAAAAATCGCTTTAGACATGTTTGTTTATGTTCATAAAAATAAACTCATTTTAAGGAATGTAGGGACGTTTATTACTACTCGGTATCAACAACATTTGGCCAGCAAAGTAGTCAATACCCTAAATATTACTGCAGCAAAAACAAATTTAGTTGTAGACTAATATTAAAAGAAAAATAAACTCAAATGAACAAGCCAGCCTAGAATTATATAAACAAACTAAAGATGACTAATTCTGCTTAAAAATGTAATTAATACTATGACAGCTTACCTCAATGCTGAAGTATCCTCGATCCACGTAGTCACCGAGGAAGAGATACCGTGTGTTACTAGGTGACCCCCCCACTTCAAACAACTTCATGAGGTCAAAGAACTGTCCGTGGACGTCACCACATACTGTCAAAGAACAAGCACATAGGTATTCTAGCAGTCCATAAAACAGGCAGTTCATCAGAATAAGCGTGTTTTTAAAATGTTGAGTAAACAATCTGCCAAACTCACAATGAATTAACCCTTAATTAGGTTCAACAACATAAAGACTGCCAGTGCATTGTTTAGAGATAAAAGAGTTAAAGATGTTCAGCTTGATGAGTTCGATCGAGGATATTTATGAGCTACAATTCTGAGTTTATCACTCAAAATTAATGCAAGAGTTTGAACTGCAAATGAAGCTTTGTCACTTTCTAACATGAAATTCAAGTTTTATTCATGATTAGGAAAATTTATGTGGGATAAAGTGGTTGCAGAGAAAATGACAGTATAGAAGTGTTTTTGTGAATATTATTTGGCCGACAAAGTATTGAAGAAGTGAGTTGTAGCTCAGCTCAGTTTTTGACAGCAGGGTCTTAGCCAATCACAACACTCGTTATGCGGTGTAATCCAACCCAACCCACCCAGCAGCACAGCAGTGGCAGGACATGCAGCTGAAGGGTTTGAGAAGCACCGACGTGCATGAGATCCAAGGGTATGTCCACCAAGATCGCATTGATCATGGAAGACCATCCGTTCTAACAACTAGCCAATCACATGCTTCTGTTCAACATGGAAGCTCTTGGCCGACATCAAAGCTGGAAAGAAGAGTAGGGACATGGATCAATACTTGAGCAGGGCTCAGAAGGTAATTGGAAGCTGGTCAACAGAATCATTGTCCATGATTGACTAGATGCACAAACCTGTGCACTAACTACAGCAAGGCCTATGACTCAACTAGAGCT
Organism: Aphyosemion australe; assembly: GCA_006937985.1. NCBI lineage: Eukaryota > Metazoa > Chordata > Actinopteri > Cyprinodontiformes > Nothobranchiidae > Aphyosemion > Aphyosemion australe. The sequence continues at coordinate 1,426,964 of SSNS01000050.1, read as the reverse complement.
GCATGATGGTACGTCTGAGTAAGTGTGTGTGATAGTCACATGGCAGGTCCTGCTGCGATGTCGGAGAACTCAACAAGTTCTCATCTAAAGTTAAAGTTTTTTCCTGGAAGAACCCAGGAAATCCCCTCATGAGCTGAGGTCATAGTGTGACCAAATATGGTTAATTGAGGGCGTTTCTGTATGTAAATGACGGTGAACAGACACAAGCACCTAGGTGGGATTTATCGACAGACGATTGCGGAGGAAGATGTGTACGAGAAGCCATCGCATGTTTCATAAATCAGGATTTTGACCGTTCGTATGAACATTCTAAATTTCATTTGTAGGGTGGAATATAGGACAGTTTCTACCAACGTTTAATGAATGAGGGCCCAGGTTTGGGCAGCTGAGGGACCTGAATCACTGCCTGTTTGGCTTTTTTTTACAAATTCAATGTGTTCTGTGCAACCATTCTTTTCTATAAATGCATAAATTTGAATTTCTCTGGAGGATTTATTTTGGTGACAAAGCTCAAATTTTAACTTTAAACTGTGGAATAATTCATGAAAATGAATTAAATGACTTAAACTCTAAAACGCTCTCATTTCAGCCCAAAGACACCAACCTAAAGCAGCTGCTAGTAAACAGAAAAGACACAGATATGTTTTATCTCTGGAGAAGGTGCTGACCTAAACTATCCTGTTGGAGAAAGCTTACACAGGATGCGTACATTTATATTTTAGGTATCCAGGTCAGTTACAGAGCAACAGTGCTGAGACTTAAAGGGATTTGGTTTCGTGTTTAAGTACATGCCACAAGTAGGAAGCCAATAGTCAAAGATGTCTGAACCATTGATTTGGTCTTTGGTCTATTACCCTACAAATACAGAACTAACTCACAGCCACCTTTACAGGTAACATCAAAAACAAGTCATGTTAAAATGTACATGAAAGCTAGAGTTTACTACCTGTTATAGGAGCCTCCACTTCCAGCATGCACTTCTCTTGACGGAGGATGTTGGCCCCGTCATTGACAATCTTCAGAGCGATGTCTTCCTCCACTCTGCCCTCTTTGACCAGGTGGTTACGGAGCAGCTCAGAATTGGGCTTGCCATCTTCAAAAAGTTCTTTCATAGTCAGCTTATGTTGTGGAGGGTATGGCACCGCTGTTTAAAACAAAAAAGAGGAAACAACGGAAAAATGGTTTACAATAAACAGGTGGGAGACTATGAAGCCCTCCGTCATTCTATGTAGTCTGTCTTGTTTTGTAAAATCCAGGCCAATAAATAAAGATCTGCGGTTACATGACAAAACCAAGACAGAGAGAAACAAAACATGTTATATTTGATTACATGTGCTATACATGCGAAATATTTTACTAGCACAGGACATGAGACACGCCTACATGTTAATAACAGGTGAGAAAGACAATCTGTAAGCAGCCCAACACCTGACTTGACCCCTTCCCTCAGTAAGCTGCTCCACACCACCTACACAATCCTTTTATCGTCATCACAAAGGTCACCCATTTCAAAGCAGATACCCGAGTGTTTCATGATCAAAATACAGTCAAACTGGACAGCTTATCACAGACAATCCATCGTTGGTAGAAAAGTTTTGTCTACGTCTACCTGAATGAAGTCAGCTGATGGCTCCATAGATAGACACAAGGGAAAAGAATTAAAAATGCTCTCATAAAAGCTTATTATCTGACAGAAAACAACCTNAGGGAAAGAGGACAAAGAAAATGGTAAAAATCTTTGTGAGGCAGACACAACTGGCTGAACCTCGAACATATTCATGCACATGTGCAGATACATGTGCACATCCTGAGCAGTTTGTAAGTAAAGACAGGCCTGAGGCTGTCTTCAAACACGTTCATGTATCAAAGAGAACGTCCTAAATAAAGAGAGGAGCAGAATAAGACCGTGTTCATATGTACTGAGCTTTAGTCTCTGGCCTGCAGTGGTAGTTCGCTGCTTTAGGAGGAAATGGTGACTCTTTGTTGCCTTGGTAACTGCATCTTGATATATTTTCTTCTATATGTGTCACTAACAGGATTGAGGTCTGTGCTCTGTGGTGGCACATCTGAGTGTAACAGTCACGTTTCGTGCTACCTGAACCACTCTTTACAATATAATGACTCTGGACACGGTTATCTGAATGCTAACGCTGTGGAAGGAATAAATCGCTCCTTTAAAAGAAAATCTCAGTGGAACTGGGCAAGCATGGATGCATTTTCATTACTCCAAAATCCATAAATAAACCTTTCATAAAAACACAAGCCTTGGATTTCCTTCACTGCTGTTTTTCACCAACAGTGTAATATGTGGCTAATCATGTGACTTTAGCTGGCTTGATTTGGTGGTGCAGTGACACCAAACGAGGGGGGAAATCAGACAAAGCAAAGGTCAAACAAGACATTTTGGCAGTTTCTAAGGAAATAAAAACAAATTTATGCTTTATTCTGTTCACTTGACAGTCAAGGAAGCTCAAGGTCAAGTATGTAGTGCCTAAAAGAATTCTAGAATGAATGCAGTCCACAGAGGGAAACCAACACAAGGGAATGTTTAACAGAAACATGCATTCATAATGATTTAATATAATATTTGTCAGGTTTGCATGGACAGGTGTCATGGAAACATACTCAGGAAGATGTATTTTGTCTCCAGCAGACAGAACTTTACGGTGATGAGCAACAATCAGAGCTAAAGGTGTTTTAAAAGGATGTCTGGAAACAAACAGGTCTGTTGAGAATCTGGTTATTTCAGTGTTTATCTGGGTGGAGTTGACACAGACGTGATGATTCTCTCATGAGTGCTTGTTGAAATAATCACCTGCGATAGCACATCAGAACATAAATGATGAATATTGTCTTTTAAATGATTTCTGTTGTCACCCACAAACTGAATGATGAAGTAACATCGCTCATCTTTCATTTTTTTCACAGACATAACTCCAAGTCTAATTAGTTGGAATCGAGTTGTGGTTGACTGGATCTACTCTTCCTGACACGGACACAGGGATAACCCGAGTGATGAAAAATTAAAGTCAAATTTGGTCCTGTGGCAAATTTTTCCATTTTGACATAAGACTAAAACTGAAAATGTGGAGAAAAACACTTTTTTGTTTTTGTATCTAAATTAGGGGTGGGCCTCGATTAAAAAATTAATCTAATTAATTAGAGGCGTTGCAAATAATTAATCTTGATTAATCGCATTTTAATCGTTCAAGAAAATTTGCCCCAAAAGCAATTTTTTTTAATTAACAATAATGAGACAGAGAATCAAACACTAGTCATTGACATTATTATTGTAATTTCTAATTTTTTAATTTCTAAAAAAAAAAAGATTTTAAATTGTATTTCAATTCAAAACAGGAGAAAAATATATATGTATGTATATCACTGGCAAAAATAGGACAGACCTAAAAGTACAATACTATTTTAAGTACATTTTGATAATGGTATTGTCTTTAAAATAATAATAATAATAATAATAATAATAATAATAATAATAATAATAATAATAATAATGGGTTGACAGAATGTGTGTGCAATTTGATTTGATTTAGCATCATTAGAGACAGAAATGAAGGCAAAAACACATGAAGAGGGATTTCTGATCACTCATTTGATTGTAGTTCTAGTTGTGTTTGAAGCACATAAAAAGGTTTACATGGTCTTGTAGCAAAGGTTCTGAGCTTTCTTTAGAGGTGGAGCATGACTAGATTGATATTTAGGGCATGGATTATTCTGCTAAACTTTAACATCCTCCAATTGGGGGGCCCTCTGGCTTAAAGGGTTAAGTGTGTTCATTTTTTTTAACGTGTTATTTTTTTCTAAGTAATTAATCATAATTAACGCGTTAAATTCCCACCCTTAATCTAAATCAAAAACAGATAATAAAAAACTGATCACTCCTTCATTTTTGGTTTTCAATTGAAAATAACAACAAATGAGACACGGATTATAAACAATATCTGTCCACAACTAGTCTCTGACGTCATCTCTCCTTGCCTTTTAACTACCTACTACAAAACACAATAACACATCGTTTTGGACATAAACAATAATGCATTTGTTCTAAAACGTTAACTTTGCAAAGGCCCTCGATGTTCTGCAGAACCACAGCACTTGGTTTTCACATTTTGAATTGTGTGGCTACTGAGTTAAATTATTTTTCATTCACTTCATAGTTACACACTTTTTAATGCAGAATTCAGATAAATAAAAAAACTGAATTTGGGAAACAATAAAGCTGATTTCATAAGGACCTATAAAGCCATCGGGACCACACAGTAGAACTGGAGCTTGTTTTATGTCATCACTTTCTGTTCCAATCAACTGTCTTAATTGTAACTATTAAAAAAGTCTGTTAGGGATGTATCGATGCCAATAGCAGCATCGGGTATCAGGCAGCTATGAAGCCCTCCGTCATTCTATGTAGTCTGTCTTGTTTTGTAAAATCCAGGCCAATAAATAAAGATCTGCGGTTACATGACAAAACCAAGACAGAGAGAAACAAAACATGTTATATTTGATTACATGTGCTATACATGCGAAATATTTTACTAGCACAGGACATGAGACACGCCTACATGTTAATAACAGGTGAGAAAGACAATCTGTAAGCAGCCCAACACCTGACTTGACCCCTTCCCTCAGTAAGCTGCTCCACACCACCTACACAATCCTTTTATCGTCATCACAAAGGTCACCCATTTCAAAGCAGATACCCGAGTGTTTCATGATCAAAATACAGTCAAACTGGACAGCTTATCACAGAAAATTCATCGTCGGTAGAAAAGTTTTGTCTACGTCTACCTGAATGAAGTCAGCTGATGGCTCCATAGATAGACACAAGGGAAAAGAATTAAAAATGCTCTCATAAAAGCTTATTATCTGACAGAAAACAACCTGATAGAGTGATCAGTATTAACTGCAAGCAGAAATCTATCTATCAGTTTAATTTGTGGTTCAATCTAGACATTAATACTAGAACAATAGATCTCCCCACCCAAAAGAGGCTACAGATTAATCTGTATTCACCCAAAACAATAGAAGGATCTTAGCGCTCCAGCACCCAGTGACTAAAGGGGATTATATCTGGTAGGCCTAATAACAGGCTGATGCATTATACCTCTGTATTCTTTATATCAAAGGTGTACATTGACTGAAAAGTAATTTCTAAATATGTATTGCTATTGTTTAATCATCTAGCTCTGTTACCACATACATGAGCACTGATCCAACACTCCATCCAAACTCATCTAGGTCAATGCCCAAGAGGCCTGCAGATATTTCATCATTGCAACACTAGGATCATAATAAATGGACCATTATATTCAATGCAACATGCATCTGATTGACAGACTGACACCTGGTGTAGATGATGTTCATGTTGTTGTGGTAAAACGCAAAACAAAGAAAATGTGGGTTTATCACAACCAATATAGTCATCACAATATTCAAAGGTCCTATATCATGCAAAATCACTTTTTGGAGCTTTTGACCATGTTATATTTTTATTTTCTCATGAAAAACACCCCCAAAGAGGTTTTTTTTTTACCTGTCCTGTCAGTTTTAGGAGACAGAGTGGTTGATCCGGATGCCAGAACAGTTTTACTCTACAGCAAGAGGGATGTGGGATATTCCTCCTGTTGCGCTATAGCCTTTAATATGTTTGTGGCATGTTAGACCACATTTGCTTACACACCGGAGTGGACAGGCAAGGAGAAAAGAGGTGTACAACACAAACAGGGAAAGAGAGGGAGGGGGAATGGAGGGACCAGCTCAGTGGCCTAGTGGTATGAGTGTCCGCCCTGGGACTGGGAGATTGGGGCTCAAATCCCGGTTGGTTCATACCAAAGACTTGGAAAAACGGGTCAAGATGGGGGGTCCTACCACTGACAGGTAGCAGAATCCACCATCCTCTACCATCCTCCCCCTGGCCTTACATGTCATACAGCAATTAAAATTGGGGAGGCAGGTCAAGGGCTGGAGGCTGAAGAGATAGGCCACTGTTTGGCAGCCCCACCCATCCAACCTCCTCCCCTCTATCAGGCCTTAACCCCCAAATCCCTGGTGTTGTATGCCTGAGGGGAGTGGTGCAGCAGAGGCCACACCATTAATTGGGGGGGGGGGTGTCATGGTCCTGACTGTCCCACCCTCCAGCATGCAACTGCCCACCACCTCAGCACAATCCCGCAGTAGCTGGGACCCAGAACTGTCCCCAGGATCCCCAGAGCCGTCTCAGGATTTCCAGGCAAAGATGGGCACCCCCACATGGGGAAAGACCGGTGAACCACCACCCCAGAGCAGATGGTGAGCAGCTGGCCACCAGCCCCAGACCAGGCACCCCAGACCCATCCGCGCTCCAGGTTTGCTCCTCCTTGCGGAGAGCTCCCTATCAGCACCATCTCCTGCTAGAACCACGGGCCCACCCTCAGGTCATTCCCGAAGGTACCAGGAGCACGTCCCGAGGCACCCGCCCACCTCACCACCTTTTCTTTTGAGCAACCTTAATCTAACTGCTGAAATGTCTCCTCAGCCTTCATTAGTGTCTACAGGAGCGGTTCATCACTAAATCAAACAAACCAGCTGTGTTCATGATCTAAAACATGCAGGAAACATGCTGGAAGCAGACTGCAGCGCCGGGTATGTCAGCTCTACTTTTCTAAGTCCAACAGGGACCGGCCCGCTACTCTGAAGTTGCAAGTGCGATGGGGGTCTGAGTGACATTTTATTAACCCTATAAAGGGTCATTTTAACACATACTGGCTCAAGAAAATTATTTAAAAACATGAAAAAGTTGCATAGTATGGCTTCTAATAGTGCCTATTGGCGCAGCAGATCAAAAAACTCACAGTTCGGATTCTATCACGGTTTTCAGTCACGGATTGGATCATTTTTTGGATCAGCAGAATGAAAAGAAAAAGAAAAGACAAATAACGTGTGTGTGCGCGCGCGTGCATGTTAGGGCTGGGAGTAAACAATTATTTTTAAAACAATTATTCAGGAGATTATTTTATGGAATATTCGACTATTCTAATGACTAATTAGACGATTAATCTAACAATTATTTTTGTGTTGCTCGATTAATAAAAACCACAAAATCTCATATAAATGCCCAAAAAATTTTTAATAAATTGCTACTGTAAAAGAGTAAACACTGACAGGCCTTCCATTTTGTATAACACTGCTTTTATTTAGTTGAGGTGGGTTGTGTTCTGGTGAGATGTTCAGCTTGGGAGTGCAGGCTGCTAAGCCTGAGAGGTGGTTGGAGACGGAGTTTTGTTCTCCATGCTGCTTTCTTTTGGTCACTCAGGTGTGTGTGGTGAGTGGTGTTACAGGCCTTCCTGGGGAGTTTCGCTCGTGTGCAAAAAGGAATGGACAATATCACAAGATTTTAAAGTTAAAACAATGATCAGGTTTATTTACAAAAAACGTAAATCTTTCGTCCCACAGGTCGGGAATACTAACAAACACAACTAATACGACCTGTGGGAAATTTAAACAAAGGTTTTCAATAATCAAATAATTAAAGATGTCCCACTAAAACTGGGCAAAGATTACTAGGATCTTAAAGACCAAAATAAGGATTTCAAAAGGTACAAACTCAAAACTGGTTAAACCAAACTTAAGGCGATATTTTAAACTAAACAGAAACCCCACAGCGCTCTAAATGTAACCAAAAGAAATATTTACTCCACACAAAAGATAAACTCTAAACTAAACACAAGAAGCTACAAAAATGCTACCGGTAGCTTTACCAACGTTAAGCTCAAGTTACCAAGTTTAAAAATACCCAAAAGACCCAGCAAACAGACCAGCACGGAGGAGAGAGTAGTTGCTACCACAAAAACAGCTCTCCTCGAATGTCTAAAAGAAGCTCCCTTATGAAGGGTAGAAACGCTAATCCCGGTGATTTCCTTCATCTGAGGTAGAGACGAAGTAGTGGCATTGACCGCAGAAGTTGTTGTCCATTACCGGGCGATGGAGGCGGGCCAAACAGGAAGGGAATTTGGTAGCGGACGTCCTTCCGGGTCGTCGGCATTTGGCGGAGGCAGAGAAGTGGGCGAACGAGAGGAAAAGCAGGCAGAATCCTCCCTACTCTATTTACAGAACCCTAGGGATGTAACAAGTGGGCGTGGTGCGCCGACTGCCGGATTTGACGTAGACAATTTTTTAGAGCCGAGTCGTCGATGTCACCAACCCATCGCTACAGTCCTAGCATATGTATATGTTAGCGGCTCAATCCACTCTGGGAATTCTCCGGGAAGAGGGGGTGGAGGTGGTAAGTAGGGATGGGTACCTTTGACATTTGAATCAATACGGTACCAATTCCCGGTACCTATGAATCGATACCGGTACTTCGTACTATTGTGGAATTCACACATGGGGAGGCAGGGTTTCATCAAATCCAAGAGTCTTATTTCCAGGTTGAAGGAATGTCTGACGTACTATGCTAATCCCACTTTTGCATCCTTTTGTGCTGCCAAGTGGGTCTCTACTGCCTCTATAAACACTCCAAATGTAAAAAAAAAATCATCCAGCGGTTTTCTGACACTAGATACGCTTACATGGGCACAAATAATCGGAATGAATGCTCTATCAAAAATTCTTCATGTAAACATGTCTGTCAGAATATTCTGATCCAATACGGCCCGATCGGAACAAAATTTCATTCCGATTGACGTCCATGTACACGGATTGTTGGAGTAAAATAATGCCCACTGCGCATGTGTGCAACTTCAGCGTGACGTCTTTCCACCTTTGCAGACGCTCAGGACAAGTCAAATGTGTTGCAGACACTATTTTTTTTACTGGAAACACTACGGGAGCTCAATATTATTGAACGTCTCGATGACTGAAAGGCTAGAAATGCCGAGTTATACACTCAAGTGCATTTAAAGATGCAGGAAGCAGGAATTCACAGAAGTATCGACCAAATCAAAAACTGCTCGAAAAGTTTGAAAGCGGCGTATTACAAGGCAAAAACTCAAATTGGCAAAAGACGTGCGGACAAGACGGCGTTTGTTTACAATTTTTTTCTGGGAAAGACAACCTATTTAATCTGACTGAATGCTTGGTGCATGTATACTCACGGCATGATCGGATCATTTCAGTTAGTGTCCATGTAAACAGAGATCTGGGATTTCCTATCAAACAAGATTTGAATCGGATAGGGGAAATTTGGCGCATGTAAACGTAGCTATTGTTACTGACAGCAGCTACATTTAAGTATTTCAGTTCTCCTTTTGACTGAATCGTTGATGCTTTGTGTGGCACGTTGGTTTAGATTCTTATTAATCCTGGACATGATCATCATTAAAAGTTTTAATAAAAAACAGCTGGACTTTTCTGGTTATCTTGAAGATGTTTCACCTCTCATCCAAGAGGCTCCTTCAGTTGTAAACCTTGAGTTGTGAGTAGGTTGGTCAGAAACAAACACACTTTGTCCTGCAAGTATTTTTTTTCTTTTGTCTAAATAAATACAGGCCATTTAAGGTGATGTAATAGTTCCTTTTCCCCCCCAGATCATGTAGTCTGTAACACTCATTGTAACTACATAGACAATTTATGTCCCATGCATGTGATTGGTATCAGTGATCGGCAGCAAAAAACCTGATGGGAGCATCCCTGTAAAACCCCACCTCACCTGTCTATGCTGGAGGAGCAGCAGCTCTACGAGCTCCTACCAGATATCCAAGCTCCTCACCTCATAGCAGCCAATCAGGGAGTGGGTGGGCGTGGCCAGCAACTGCTTGTTTTCTTAAAGAGACAGAGCCCTGAAGCGGCTCACTCTGGAAGGTACTGAAAATGTCAAGAATAAAACTGCTGAGATGACTTTATGTGAGAGGGATTTGGAGCAAATAACATCATAAACATGTTGTAGACCATAAAACTATTGATTTATTTAAAAAAGGTTTAATATGTCACCCTTAAAGCAACATTCCGCAACTTTTACACCTCAAAATTATGCTTTTTTGTAAAGTTTTTGCGTCATAGTATTATCTATTATTTTCATTTTCATACCTGTGATAGTGTTGGGGGGTCCCATGTCTGTTTACTGCGCTATACAGTTTTTGTGCTTCGGGTAGCGCCGGAAGTACTGACTGGGTGTCGTTTTACGGCAGAATATGTCAAGCCAAAGGGATAAAAAAGCATGCGTCCTAACGCGCGTTATGTCTGCCAAAATGTGCGTCTTGAACGCGCGTTTTGACGCCAAAGGAGGCAAAAACTTGCGTGTTCTAAATGCGAGTTTAGAATGCGCATTTTTTTTATCCCTTTGGCTTGCCATAATTGACCTTTCGCTGAGCCCCGCCCCCCTTAGTTACTGTTGCCAAGTCCGACAATAAGTGGATCAAATACTGCAGCTCCGCAGATTTCCGTGATGGAAAGAAGTAGACAGGTGCGTGTCAGCGACATTTTTTGGAGCAATTCCTCCTCAATATCATCCAGAATGAGGCAAAAGGGTTACAGTATGCAGTGGAGGGATATATTAGTGTCGGCTCCGCTGAGCGAAGCGTAGCAGGGAACAAGGAGTTGGGAGTTTCGGGAGAAGGCAGCGTCCGGGATCACGTGGATCGGTGAGTGGTGGCGGCGATGCGGTGTCCCTGTGAGCTGTCAGATGTCACCTGTCAGATGATCTGAGCTGCAGGCAGCTCTAAAAGCTCCCAGTGCTCTGCATCGCTCCAGTTTATCATCTCAGCTGGTTCTGTTAACAAAAAGAAACTTAAGCCCATGTTTACTTTTATTTTCAATATAGTTCCCGGCCAGAGCTCGGCATTAATTCATCACGTGATCATGACACCACTCGCTGTTGCGCCAATAGGCTTAATGTGCGTTTATAAGACACACAGTTGAGGTAATATTACGCTGATTTGCCGGCACGGTGTGTCTTATCTAAAAGGGTCTTGGATAGTCTGGGAGGCGGACCTCCGGCCCAGCCGTGGGTGGGGGGAGCACTCATGCTTGGTTGTTGCTGGTTGAGCTCGATGAGGAGGTTCTGAAAGGAAACGAAGGGGACACGACTACTATCGAGGCTAATGCTTAGTAGTATAAATTAGGCTTAGCTTCATCATTTTGTTTGGAGTTGTCGGATAGTAACGGTTGCTATGATGTGTGGAGAGCTCTTTTAGAAAGAACAGCATGAACTACGGACTCTGACCTAGCCGTGCTGCTAATGGCTAGGTAAATAATAAATGATTTCACCAGGGTTATTGTGTTTGGTCGGGCATAAAGCTGTTATACAGTCCTGATAAAACTATTTATTCAATGTGTGGAGGTGGAAAAGTTTGTTTTCATTGTTTTGCCTGACATTAGGAATGTAAACATGCCTCTTATGCCCAAGGGAGAGATTTAATGTTATGACAGTGATGTTACGCAGCAAGCCTCTAGAGGGCGACAGAGACCATATAACTGCAAAGTTGCGGAATGCTGCTTTAAGGGTTGTGAATGCAGAAAAGGGCAGGATTTCTCACTTACGACTGTTTTTACATTTTTAAAACATGACATTGTTTTATTGCTGTTACCATTTAATTACAGTCCTGTAATCATGATACAGCCCTTTAATAAATGACTTTGGAAGGAGTGTGTTAGCAAGCGAAGGCTACAGGGATCTGATGTTAGATCAGCTACAGACAGCAGATCCAATCAGTTTGCCCAGGCTGAGAACAACCTGTCATGCGCTGGCCAGTGAGGTATAAATAAACAGTAAGTGCTCCCAGGCCTACAAGGCATGGCCACAAAGAGAGCTGTAAGCTGAGGTACAAGCCTTAAGAACAGATTAGCTAAAGCCTCTATTAGCGAGGGGTTCCAGATTCAGGGGCTGTTTACTTAAAAGCCTTGTTGCACTGGGAGAAGAGACTGTGTGAACAAAACAGGCTCAACAAAAACACAAAAATAGAATAAAGTGCATCATGAGCAAGGAGTTACCAGACCGTAAAAAAACATGCAATAATCATTCTGACCAACTTTGCAAGCTTTTCCAGAAGGCTGGAAGTCATTTCCAAAGCTGGACCATAATAACGGGTCTCAAAGCCAAAGAACCGAACACAAGAGAGGTCCACCTGCCTCCCACTAACAATATTAATAACAAACATAATAAACTCTGGGTGGATTTGCATGTACAACAAACGATGGACCACACACAAATGACCTTTGGTGAACTGGTAAACAGCATTGCTCAGTTCAAACAAACCAGTCTGTGCAAAGAAAATAAAAAGAAGAGAGAAAATGTGTGGGTGGTAGTGTGAATAAGCCACATCCCCCTCAGCACATCACCCACTGAGGAAGAGGGCTTCGGTAAAAATAATAAGCTAATTATACAATAATAAACTACCGCCGTGTTGAGAATGACTTCCTATTAGAGACTGGCTGACCTAATTAGCATTAATGTTTGATGAACTCTTCAGAAGTGCAGCCACACAGCGCTGCATCGCATCAACACCCACAGTCTGGCATGACAACAAACCGTGCAAGAAACAAAGACGAGCACGGCCCCGCCCACTGAGAATAATGTTTATTCCACGGTGATATGAGACAGCATCTAGAATGTGTTCACTATTGTATCAAAAATCACCATAATGTTAGAGGCTTGAATTACAAAGATGCGGCTGGATGGAGATGAATGGAGCTGGACTGTGGCTGCATGATTCACCAAGTCCACTTCAGATTGCTCCAATTATCAATGAATGCATTTGCCTTAAACACTAAATGACCAGACCTGGGCTTTATTAGCCAGCTGCTGGTCATACGGGAAGGTGGTAGCACCATTCCCTGACTTTACTCTGGTCTGATGCATGGTTACATGGTCAAAAATGTCTTAGGAGTAAATGAATGTGATGTTATATTCCAAACCCGTGCTATTAGATTGCACAACTCCCTGGCCTAGCATGAGGGATTGAGCTGTGAACTGTTTTGACTGGGGTTTTGTAACTTATTGTGGCGTATGAATGACAGCAGTTTTATCTATCTATCTATCTATCTATCTATCTATCTATCTATCTATCTATCTGTCTGTCTGTCTGTCTGTCTGTCTGTCTGTCTGTCTGTCTGTCTGTCTGTCTGTCTGTCTGTCTGTCTGTCAAACAGCTTAAAGAGAGAACATCCAAACACCATCTACGAATAAAAAATAAATAAATAAAATAAACCAAATTTATGGATGACATAAACAGATACTAGGGATGGTGGTAGCAGAGGCATCAAGTACCTGTCTCATAACCTGAAGGTTGTGAGATCAAGTCCCGCACAGTCTGTCGCAGTCAGTGTGCCCTTGGGCAAGACACTTAACGGTCCTAGCCTGCTGGTGGTGTTTGGAGGGACCGGTGCCGCCTTCGTTTGGCAGCCTCACCTCAGCCAGGGCAGCTGTGGCTGTAGCTCATCATCACCAGTGTGTGAACGTGTGAATGACTGATTGTGTTGTAAAGCACCTTGGGGGGCTGTAGAGCCCTAGAAGGTGCTATAAAAACACACGCAATGTAGCATTTACCAGATCACAACCCAAGAGGAAAACAACAGCTGTGTCTAGACCAGTCCTAGGAGTTCTGCCCTGTTACAGGCCAGACTGGGACTGGAACATCACTGGTGAGATTCTTTCCACAATTAACTCTCTCTCTCTCTCTCTCTCTCTCTCTCTCTCTCTCTCTCTCTCTCTCTCTCTCTCTCTCTCTCTCTCTCTCTCTCTCTCCACACCTGGGTTATTTATCCAGTCCCATAACATTATGATGATGCCCATGTCAACAGGTATGCGTGTGGGTCTAAATGTGTCCTGATTCCAGACCATCCCACAACCTGGTGATAAAAACACTCTGATAAATCAATCCTGAATCCAGGATAAAGTCACAGCACTTTATCAGCAGCAAACTTTCCTTTATGCTATGGCTCTTGACCTGGTTAACCCTCTGCGCCAGTCCCGCTGAGGATGAGCGCAGTGGCGCAAACACTTGACTCACCTTTAATCAGCCGCTCCGTGGTGGACTGCTTCTCCTTGTCTTTGTCTTTTCCTGACATCTTGTCTCGTTGGACACACCGGAGGCTGCTCGGTAGCTCAGACCTGCCCCTGCCCTGTCCTCCGTCCTGACTCCAGGATAAAGTCACAGCACTTTAGTCTTTACGCTTTCTAACCATCAAACCCGACCAGCTGTCGTTACGAACGGACTAGCTAATAATAAAACTAGCCCACACCGACATTAATACAACATGAAGCCCGTCGTGATTTTCACCGTTTCAATGCTCTTAAATAATAACACACGCAACCGACTGCCGTGTACTAATTAGTTCCTAAATCCGTTATGACCCGGAGGAAGGCTGCCGTTAGTTGCTAATCGGCTTTAGTTACTCTTTTCCAGCTAGTTAGCCAGCTAACATCTTAAGGTGTCTGGGAGCCGGAGGAGCAGAACCAGAACCGCTGGACTTGGGTTTCATCCTGGACCCGCCGGTGGAGTGGCAGCAGAACGGAGCAGCTGCGGGAACAAGCGGAACGGGTTCTCTCTGGAGGTCCCGCGAGTGCGTCCTCCTCCTCGGATTAAACTCTAATCTGACAGCAAGTGAGAAGGAGCCAGCGGCGGGTTTCCTTCAACATGGTGGAGGCGATGTGACGTGACTATGGAAACGTGTCACGTGGTTTGGGGAGCGCGTTCAACAGCACTTGTGGTTGGGAAACATGAAGATGGATTTAATTATCTATCGTTGTGTGAAATTCCTTCACCCTTAATGCAAAAGTACATTTAAACTACCCTGATGTAGTTACAGCGGCACACAAAGGTCACGTGAGCTTTTGATAACCCGCTGTTTTGATAATGGACAGAAACAGCTGATGTTGGGCCACTAGGGGGCGTTCGTGCGTCATTTTTAAGATGCGGTTTAGTGAAAGATGGAATCTATTTTGGGTCAAAACCACAAACCATAAACCGAGGTTCACAATCACGCTCCCAATAGGAAGTGCTGCTTTAGACCCAATTCTTTCGAATATAACCACGCCCCCTACTGGTTCATCTGGACACTCATACAGGTGAAACTGGAAAAATTAGATTATGGTACAAAAGTCCATTTATGTCAGTAATCCAGCTCAGACTGAGAAACCATCTAAAGGCTCAGGAACCCTCTGCAGGTGTTCTGGATTCATCAGCTGATTACAGTTTGAGTCTAGAATATTGAACTTTTTCACAATATTCTGATTGTCTGAGATTCTGAATGTGAGGTTTTCATCAGCTGCAACCATAATCATCACAATTATAACAGATAAATATCTGGCTTTGCATGGAATGAGTCCATCTCATAGATTAGTTTCACCTTTTAAGTTGAATTACTGACATAAACGAACTTTTGCACCATATCCTAATTTTTTGGGTTAGGTTTTGCCTCTGATTCTAAGCAGGACTTCCAGTAGCTCCACACAAACAGGACTAATAAACAAGTGTAACATTCATATTCACATAATACTCGTTTGTTTTACAGAAACCAGTTTGAGGGGGGACATCACAGAATCTTTTCTTTTATAAGCCTGATTGTTTGGTGCCCCCGTGGTGACTTGGTGCCCTAGGCACAGTGCACGATACACTTGGGCGGAGTGCCGGTGCTGCACATAATACACCACCCGTCAGCCATTCAAATAAACATTAAAAACTAAAAATCCACCAGTTTGCATTATTTAGAGACAACCAAGTAACTAGAGGCTATCACAGAGAGCAAGAAAACTGATATTTCTTACATTACACGAAGCCAACCATACAAATGTTTACAAACTCTGTTTTTGGATTTGAAACTAATGCAAATGTTTTTTATTAGATAGCCAACCTTTGAACTGTAAAAGATCCACATTCTGTAAAATCTAAGTAAGATTCACTGCCATCCTGTTTTTCTCCAATGATAACTCCACCTGCTCTACATCCACATACACACACGCTAAGACACAAACTCTGGGTTGAGTTACTGTCCCAATAACCTGCTGGGCTGGAAAAGTGGACGCTCCTCTGTGGTAGACAGCAGAGGTCTACCCATGAAAAACATAAATGATGTAAAACAGACAGGTTAAATGGTGTCCATGTAAAGCAACCGGATAAAAACAGACAAAAAACAAAAGGAAAAAAAACAAAAACATTTATTGAACTTGAAAATAGCATTAAATTCCATTTAAACATTCTTTTAAAGTAAATAACTAGAACAATACACTGAAAGCATCACCAACCACGTATAAAAACATGAATGCAGATGATCATGTCGTTTCAAAGAAAACAGCAGCAAGTATTAAAGAGAAGTCTAACTGAACAAAGAGAAAAGGCCATTCAGAAATGTAAGTGTTTGTTGTTGGAAATGCTGGTCCACAGGGACAAAATCCATTTTTCTGTAGCTGTTCCTAATTTACACGCATGTTCTGTCCATTTCTTTGAGGTGAATTGTTACAGATAGAAAAGCAAAGCGTTTCGGAGCCCTGTTATTTTACTAATACAGCAAAAACAATGTAATCATCACATGCTAATATCTGGAATCTCCCCCGGCCATGGAAGACAAGTACAAGCACCACTCCGCATGTAGCTTGGGGACGTTCCCTGTCTCTCTGGGGATTTTCTCTGTTACTGGAGAAGCAAAGCTTCAGACTTCTTAAACTCACTAGAAAAATAATTAAATAGAGGAGAGAAAACGCCAACAAAAGGAATGGAGGTGGAGAACGTTCTAACACCTGGAGATCAGCAGAACGTGATCAACATCATTTTAAAGTGTAGGCACTGGTGGCTCTTCAATAGTGCACTGTGACAGGGGCGTGGGTGGTGGAGTCTTCCTCTCAGAGCCAGCCCGCTCCTGTCAGAGACTCCTGGCTTCATGTTTACAAAGGTTTTCTGACATCACAGATATGTTGGGACCAATGGGACATCGTTGCACTAAATGCTTCACAAAACAAACAAATAAAAGGTGGTGTGGGAGGTCTTTGGCGCTCAGTGTGACAGAAACAAACAGCATGTATGAAAACGATCGAATCCTCAAAAGTCCAGAATGAGAGTTAAAAGACAACAAGAGGAGCCCAAAGAGAACACACACCTGGGGCGTACTGTATGGCTATACAAAAATCCTTCATTCGTTCCAGCGGTTCCCTTACAGATCGTCCCGTCTTCGCTCTGGATCAGGACCAGAGATCAAAGCAGCCTAGAACCGAGCCTGGACCCTCTGTGGACACGTCCACATACCGAAGACAGACCGACCACCTAGAGCCCTCCAGTTTACCTGTTAGTCTATCCTAGCTGTTAACCCTACTGGAGCTAATGCCGTTTATAATGACGACATTTTAATGTTTCTCAGTACCTTGTGGATTTTTTTTTTTTTTAAAAGTCACAGCATGTATGCAGTTTCTGCCTGAACCATTTCTGGGAATTGTTTTGATGTTAACACAGTAATATGGGTCTCTCCTTACTTGCATATCAATGACCTGTAAATTAGCGTGTTGTGGATGACCTTGATGGTTCAGATCCCTGTCTGAGAAGCTTTTAGGGTTGTATGACTGCATATGAGGGCATGTCTGGAGGAGGAGAGAGACCATAGGCTGAAAGTGCTGATAAATAACAAGCCCTGGCTCAGAGACCCACTCCTTCTGCTAACGGGACTGGGACCTAGCCACACTCGGAGGTCTTGTCAATTTTATTTATTTATTTATTTAGTTGGGAGTGCTGTCAGAAGTGAGTGGCGAGTACGAATCCCCAGAGGTTACTGGAGATCTGCCTGAGCTGAATGTGACCAGACCAGCTGATGTGGGTCTGCTCCTTGTGCTGTGACTGGTCGCGATCCAAGAAGGCAGGTGACAGAAAAACAGTTCTCAGAGGAATTCCAGTAGTGAAAAGTCTTTGATAAAGACCAAAGATTCTAGATTTATTCCTTTCTTTGAAAAAAAAAAATTATTGAATAATGAAGCCAGGTTGAGGGGCCATGCGAGGTGAGGGCCTCTGAGGCAAAGCAGGAGGATACTGAGAGAGGTAGTGGCTAGGATATCCAGAGGAGACAGGGGGAAAGGGCTGCCCTGTTCTGGGAGGAACTGGTGGGTATGGTGATGCGGCGTAGACAACAGGANCTCCCTCCCTCCCTCCTCCCTCCCCTAGCTCTACTGCAACATTCCGGTCCTCTGGCAGGACACCCTCCCTGTGTGCTTGATGACAGACAGAGATGTGGACTGCACAGGCATTAAGCTGCCATACTGGGGTACCAGTAACTCCTCAGACCTTCCTGACCTTTCAGCTCAAACAGCAACAAGCTCCCTTTGAGGGAGATCAGCTGTAGTAGCTCTGTTAGACAGATGTTGGTTACTTTAGATCAGAGCTAGTGTAGTTTGTTGTGCTTCTGTTGGGGGTGTCATAGAAGAAGAAACGATTTTTTTATATAGCACCGAATCATGAGGCGCTTCACAAGAACACAAATAAATAAATAAATAAATATCATAAAAAATGGGAAAATTGAAAATTTTAAACTGAAAAATGAGAAGGACAAAAACTAATAAGAAAAAGGTAATCAGTGGATCTCAGGAAAAGGCAGAAATAGGTAGAAAGAGTAAAATGATCAAGAATCAGCAGGAGGTGAGACCAAAGCCACCTGAACAGGTGAGTCTTCAGCTGCTTTTTAAAGGAGACCACTGAGTCCACTGATCTCAGGCTCAGGGGGAGAGAGTTCCAGAGTCTGGGGGCCACAGCAGCAAATGATCTGTCACCTTTGGTCTTTAGCCTGGTGCGCTGCACAACCAGTAGGCTTTGATCACTGGACCTCAGGGACCTGCTGGGGGTGTAGGGACTGAGAAGATCACCAATGTATGATGGTGCTTGTCCATGTAAGGCCCTAAAAACCAGAACCAGGATCTTGAAGTGAACCCTGAAGTTAATCTAACACAGGTAGGGTGCAGCAGGACCTCTCTCNGTGTCAGCGACATTTTTTGGAGCAATTCCTCCTCAATATCATCCAGAATGAGGCAAAAGGGTTACAGTATGCAGTGGAGGGATATATTAGTGTCGGCTCCGCTGAGCGAAGCGTAGCAGGGAACAAGGAGTTGGGAGTTTCGGGAGAAGGCAGCGTCCGGGATCACGTGGATCGGTGAGTGGTGGCGGCGATGCGGTGTCCCTGTGAGCTGTCAGATGTCACCTGTCAGATGATCTGAGCTGCAGGCAGCTCTAAAAGCTCCCAGTGCTCTGCATCGCTCCAGTTTATCATCTCAGCTGGTTCTGTTAACAAAAAGAAACTTAAGCCCATGTTTACTTTTATTTTCAATATAGTTCCCGGCCAGAGCTCGGCATTAATTCATCACGTGATCATGACACCACTCGCTGTTGCGCCAATAGGCTTAATGTGCGTTTATAAGACACACAGTTGAGGTAATATTACGCTGATTTGCCGGCACGGTGTGTCTTATCTAAAAGGGTCTTGGATAGTCTGGGAGGCGGACCTCCGGCCCAGCCGCGGGCGGGGGGAGCACTCATGCTTGGTTGTTGCTGGTTGAGCTCGATGAGGAGGTTCTGAAGGGAAACGAAGGGGACACGACTACTATCGAGGCTAATGCTTAGTAGTATAAATTAGGCTTAGCTTCATCATTTTGTTTGGAGTTGTCGGATAGTAACAGTTGTTATGATGTGTGATTGAACAATAGCAATTCTGGAGGCGAGGCCGGCGAAAGGCTAATTGTATAACGTAGACTCGCTGTAGCAGCGGCAGATTCACCAAAGAAAGCTAGAAATCCCGTATCAGAGGAATATAGGAAAAGAAAAGGAGAATGTGATAGAGCAAGAGCTAAGACCAGAGTTATTATTGGGCCGTCTTTTCCTCGCTGGAGAGCTCTTTTAGAAAGAACAGCATGAACTACGGACTCTGACCTAGCCGTGCTGCTAATGGCTAGGTAAATAATAAATGATTTCACCAGGGTTATTGTGTTTGGTCGGGCATAAAGCTGTTATACAGTCCTGATAAAACTATTTATTCAATGTGTGGAGGTGGAAAAGTTTGTTTTCATTGTTTTGCCTGACATTAGGAATGTAAACATGCCTCTTATGCCCAAGGGAGAGATTTAATGTTATGACAGTGATGTTACGCAGCAAGCCTCTAGAGGGCGACAGAGACCATATAACTGCAAAGTTGCGGAATGCTGCTTTAAGGGTTGTGAATGCAGAAAAGGGCAGGATTTCTCACTTACGACTGTTTTTACATTTTTAAAACATGACATTGTTTTACTGCTGTTACCATTTAATTACAGTCCTGTAATAATGATACAGCCCTTTAATAAATGACTTTGGAAGGAGTGTGTTAGCAAGCGAAGGCTACAGGGATCTGATGTTAGATCAGCTACAGACAGCAGATCCAATCAGTTTGCCCAGGCTGAGAACAACCTGTCATGCGCTGGCCAGTGAGGTATAAATAAACAGTAAGTGCTCCCAGGCCTACAAGGCATGGCCACAAAGAGAGCTGTAAGCTGAGGTACAAGCCTTAAGAACAGATTAGCTAAAGCCTCTATTAGCGAGGGGTTCCAGATTCAGGGGCTGTTTACTTAAAAGCCTTGTTGCACTGGGAGAAGAGACTGTGTGAACAAAACAGGCTCAACAAAAACACAAAAATAGAATAAAGTGCATCATGAGCAAGGAGTTACCAGACCGTAAAAAAACATGCAATAATCATTCTGACCAACTTTGCAAGCTTTTCCAGAAGGCTGGAAGTCATTTCCAAAGCTGGACCATAATAACGGGTCTCAAAGCCAAAGAACCGAACACAAGAGAGGTCCACCTGCCTCCCACTAACAATATTAATAACAAACATAATAAACTCTGGGTGGATTTGCATGTACAACAAACGATGGACCACACACAAATGACCTTTGGTGAACTGGTAAACAGCATTGCTCAGTTCAAACAAACCAGTCTGTGCAAAGAAAATAAAAAGAAGAGAGAAAATGTGTGGGTGGTAGTGTGAATAAGCCACATCCCCCTCAGCACATCACCCACTGAGGAAGAGGGCTTCGGTAAAAATAATAAGCTAATTATACAATAATAAACTACCGCCGTGTTGAGAATGACTTCCTATTAGAGACTGGCTGACCTAATTAGCATTAATGTTTGATGAACTCTTCAGAAGTGCAGCCACACAGCGCTGCATCGCATCAACACCCACAGTCTGGCATGACAACAAACCGTGCAAGAAACAAAGATGAGCACGGCCCCGCCCACTGAGAATAATGTTTATTCCACGGTGATATGAGACAGCATCTAGAATGTGTTCACTATTGTATCAAAAATCACCATAATGTTAGAGGCTTGAATTACAAAGATGCGGCTGGATGGAGATGAATGGAGCTGGACTGTGGCTGCATGATTCACCAAGTCCACTTCAGATTGCTCCAATTATCAATGAATGCATTTGCCTTAAACACTAAATGACCAGACCTGGGCTTTATTAGCCAGCTGCTGGTCATACGGGAAGGTGGTAGCACCATTCCCTGACTTTACTCTGGTCTGATGCATGGTTACATGGTCAAAAATGTCTTAGGAGTAAATGAATGTGATGTTATATTCCAAACCCGTGCTATTAGATTGCACAACTCCCTGGCCTAGCATGAGGGATTGAGCTGTGAACTGTTTTGACTGGGGTTTTGTAACTTATTGTGGCGTATGAATGACAGCAGTTTTATCTATCTATCTATCTATCTATCTATCTATCTATCTATCTATCTATCTATCTATCTATCTATCTATCTATCTATCTANATATTCTGATTGTCTGAGATTCTGAATGTGAGGTTTTCATCAGCTGCAACCATAATCATCACAATTATAACAGATAAATATCTGGCTTTGCATGGAATGAGTCCATCTCATAGATTAGTTTCACCTTTTAAGTTGAATTACTGACATAAACGAACTTTTGCACCATATCCTAATTTTTTGGGTTAGGTTTTGCCTCTGATTCTAAGCAGGACTTCCAGTAGCTCCACACAAACAGGACTAATAAACAAGTGTAACATTCATATTCACATAATACTCGTTTGTTTTACAGAAACCAGTTTGAGGGGGGACATCACAGAATCTTTTCTTTTATAAGCCTGATTGTTTGGTGCCCCCGTGGTGACTTGGTGCCCTAGGCACAGTGCACGATACACTTGGGCGGAGTGCCGGTGCTGCACATAATACACCACCCGTCAGCCATTCAATTAAACATTAAAAACTAAAAATCCACCAGTTTGCATTATTTAGAGACAACCAAGTAACTAGAGGCTATCACAGAGAGCAAGAAAACTGATATTTCTTACATTACACGAAGCCAACCATACAAATGTTTACAAACTCTGTTTTTGGATTTGAAACTAATGCAAATGTTTTTTATTAGATAGCCAACCTTTGAACTGTAAAAGATCCACATTCTGTAAAATCTAAGTAAGATTCACTGCCATCCTGTTTTTCTCCAATGATAACTCCACCTGCTCTACATCCACATACACACACACACAGATGCTAAGACACAAACTCTGGGTTGAGTTACTGTCCCAATAACCTGCTGGGCTGGAAAAGTGGACGCTCCTCTGTGGTAGACAGCAGAGGTCTACCCATGAAAAACATAAATGATGTAAAACAGACAGGTTAAATGGTGTCCATGTAAAGCAACCGGATAAAAACAGACAAAAAACAAAAGGAAAAAAAACAAAAACATTTATTGAACTTGAAAATAGCATTAAATTCCATTTAAACATTCTTTTAAAGTAAATAACTAGAACAATACACTGAAAGCATCACCAACCACGTATAAAAACATGAATGCAGATGATCATGTCGTTTCAAAGAAAACAGCAGCAAGTATTAAAGAGAAGTCTAACTGAACAAAGAGAAAAGGCCATTCAGAAATGTAAGTGTTTGTTGTTGGAAATGCTGGTCCACAGGGACAAAATCCATTTTTCTGTAGCTGTTCCTAATTTACACGCATGTTCTGTCCATTTCTTTGAGGTGAATTGTTACAGATAGAAAAGCAAAGCGTTTCGGAGCCCTGTTATTTTACTAATACAGCAAAAACAATGTAATCATCACATGCTAATATCTGGAATCTCCCCCGGCCATGGAAGACAAGTACAAGCACCACTCCGCATGTAGCTTGGGGACGTTCCCTGTCTCTCTGGGGATTTTCTCTGTTACTGGAGAAGCAAAGCTTCAGACTTCTTAAACTCACTAGAAAAATAATTAAATAGAGGAGAGAAAACGCCAACAAAAGGAATGGAGGTGGAGAACGTTCTAACACCTGGAGATCAGCAGAACGTGATCAACATCATTTTAAAGTGTAGGCACTGGTGGCTCTTCAATAGTGCACTGTGACAGGGGCGTGGGTGGTGGAGTCTTCCTCTCAGAGCCAGCCCGCTCCTGTCAGAGACTCCTGGCTTCATGTTTACAAAGGTTTTCTGACATCACAGATATGTTGGGACCAATGGGACATCGTTGCACTAAATGCTTCACAAAACAAACAAATAAAAGGTGGTGTGGGAGGTCTTTGGCGCTCAGTGTGACAGAAACAAACAGCATGTATGAAAACCAACAGTTGGCATCGAATCCTCAAAAGTCCAGAATGAGAGTTAAAAGACAACAAGAGGAGCCCAAAGAGAACACACACCTGGGGCGTACTGTATGGCTATACAAAAATCCTTCATTCGTTCCAGCGGTTCCCTTACAGATCGTCCCGTCTTCGCTCTGGATCAGGACCAGAGATCAAAGCAGCCTAGAACCGAGCCTGGACCCTCTGTGGACACGTCCACATACCGAAGACAGACCGACCACCTAGAGCCCTCCAGTTTACCTGTTAGTCTATCCTAGCTGTTAACCCTACTGGAGCTAATGCCGTTTATAATGACGACATTTTAATGTTTCTCAGTACCTTGTGGATTTTTTTTTTTTTAAAGTCACAGCATGTATGCAGTTTCTGCCTGAACCATTTCTGGGAATTGTTTTGATGTTAACACAGTAATATGGGTCTCTCCTTACTTGCATATCAATGACCTGTAAATTAGCGTGTTGTGGATGACCTTGATGGTTCAGATCCCTGTCTGAGAAGCTTTTAGGGTTGTATGACTGCATATGAGGGCATGTCTGGAGGAGGAGAGAGACCATAGGCTGAAAGTGCTGATAAATAACAAGCCCTGGCTCAGAGACCCACTCCTTCTGCTAACGGGACTGGGACCTAGCCACACTCGGAGGTCTTGTCAATTTTATTTATTTATTTAGTTGGGAGTGCTGTCAGAAGTGAGTGGCGAGTACGAATCCCCAGAGGTTACTGGAGATCTGCCTGAGCTGAATGTGACCAGACCAGCTGATGTGGGTCTGCTCCTTGTGCTGTGACTGGTCGCGATCCAAGAAGGCAGGTGACAGAAAAACAGTTCTCAGAGGAATTCCAGTAGTGAAAAGTCTTTGATAAAGACCAAAGATTCTAGATTTATTCCTTTCTTTGAAAAAAAAAAATTATTGAATAATGAAGCCAGGTTGAGGGGCCATGCGAGGTGAGGGCCTCTGAGGCAAAGCAGGAGGATACTGAGAGAGGTAGTGGCTAGGATATCCAGAGGAGACAGGGGGAAAGGGCTGCCCTGTTCTGGGAGGAACTGGTGGGTATGGTGATGCGGCGTAGACAACAGGAAGCTGGGGGGCAGCAGCTGGAGTCAGAACAGGAGCTGGCTGGGATGGAGGAGGAGGGGGCTTCCTTTTGGGTTGGGCCATGGGAGAGGTGTCGCTGCCATCGGTGAGCAAGGAGGCCACTGCTGGAACATCCTGAGAACGGGAGGAAGGGACCGACACCTGGGGGAGCCGCTGGCCCGTCAGCACCATTTCCTGCAGCTTCTCAATCTTCACACGCCTCAAATGGGCCAGCTTCCTCTGGCTCTGGTAGGCATCAATGAAGGAATCCAGGGTCATGTCACCATCGAGGAACGAGTCAGCCATGTTCTGTTGACAGAAGTCAAATGAGTTTTAGAGCAAGGAGAGGAGGTTCTGCTGACACAGAGCTGAGAAACAAAGTGAGTCAAGAAAGTGGAAACGAGAGGCGAACTCACCAACAAACGTCAGGCCTCGTTTAAAAACACTCACCCTTCACACTAGTGGTAGCTTTCAAACAGGACAAGCAGCATAGTTTGTGTGTAGTTGTTTTCTGATCAAGTGTGTATTGTGTGATGTAATGTCACCAGAATGCCATTCACACAAAAGAGAGGCAATAAAAACATCAATCTGAGATTTAAGGTGGTTTATCTGGGCTTCTGGGCCATTTTGAGCCCTGACTAAGTTTGTGTAGAAAAGTGTTTAATTTATTTTTTTACTTAATTATTTTATACCATTTGCTGCAAAATTAATTATTTATTTAGTGATTGCTCTTATTCTGCACACATGCCCTGTATTAGTTAGTTTGTGTTTAACTCTGTTCTTTAGGAAGACGTTGCCCTACATTTAGAGATGTGGACGTTTTTACACTTTGTGAGAAACACAAACAAACCTTTGAGATTTTAGATTCAAGTGTCTGTATAGATTAATATACATCAACAAAAGCATAATATAACAAAATATTAAAATGCATTGCCTGTATGTATTGAACCTCATAACTGGATGGACTATCTCCACTGGTGACAGATTGTTGATGCTGAATGCAAAATTTTGATGTCTAATGGGTCTTTTCCATTAGTACATACTCAGCGCGGCTTGACTCGTCTCACGCACCATTTCCATCCGTAACAGGTTGCCGCCCCCTTTTCAGTACCTGCTTTGACGTGGTTCCAAGCGTGCTGAGCTGAGCTGAAAACTCAGTGTCAGAGGCCTCTGGTCACTGATTGGCCAGGGGGTGGAGTCACTGGTTGCTGCAGAGTTTTCCACCTCGCTGCTCGCAGCCTTTTCTGGGTCATTCTTTTCAGAGTCTGACAAAAATCCACAGACTCAGCAGAATGTTTAACATCACTGCCATGTCCGCCATTGTTGTGTTGTGCTTTTTGTGTCACACACAGATCACCTGGCACCTGTGCTTTGTGTCGGGCCGCTGCCCCACTTTGACGAGCCTACCCACTTGAGGCAAGGCAGCTTTATTTATATAGCACATTTCATACACAAGCAGTTCAATGTGCACTAGAGCCATTTGTCAGGTGTAACTGAAAAACTACCCAAACCGTGTTGAGCAGAGTCGAGTTGAGCCGCTCTGAGAAGTATAAATGCTCCATAAGTTAGCCAGGCCTGCAGCTGTCCCAACACTGATCTGAACAAGAAGGTTTTTGTTGCACCCAACTGCGTGGAAAAGCAGGTACATGAATCATGACTCTGGATGCATGAGGTCATCAATAGAGAGGCCCATAGAGTGCTTACCTCGGTCTCTTCTTCTATTTTGGCTCCTTCTGCCTGCAGCAGAGCCAGCAGAGTATCAAGGGAGCTGTTTCCGGACTTGTGGTCTGTTCAATAACAAAAGGGAAATTACACAACTGTCAGACTTAAGACTATTAGACAGAAGGGCTGGTAACACGAGCAGCTTTCTCATCATCACTAAAGTGTGAAGTAGGAGAAAATAACCTAAAGATAACACAAACGCTCAGCCAAGCACTTTCTGGTGGAGCAGAACTGGATAACTGACAACACAACATGATTTTGTAGTTTAAAGACTTTACATCTATTTTAGAAAACACCACTTGGTATTTCTGAGGAAAAAAATCCCTGCAACTCCAAAGAGGTTCTGACAAACCATTTGGCGTCTCAAGTGGGGGAGGCAGCAAGTTACAGTTTACAGTGGGGGCGGGGAGCTGATGACGTCAACTGATGAGTCAGTCAGTGGAAGGAATACTTGGAGCAGCTACTCAGTCCCACTAACGTGTATTCTGGTGAGGAACCGGAGCTTGAAGACCAAGGGATGAATCAGCTAACCTCTAGGATAGGAGGTCAAATATCACTACGTTCTGTCCTGGGTATCTCATGAGTGTTGTGTGGTTAAAGGGTGTATAAAATAATAACAACATTAATACTAATTAAAATAATAATAATAATGAATGATCTTCTCTGCCTTTGACCCCTCCCCGAGGAGCAGTAGGCTACCGTTGTATGGCACCTAGTAGGCAACTCAAGGACACTTCAACACGGGGCCTGCTGAAGCCTGGGGTAAAACTGCTCACTTTCCAATTAGTGGCCAACCATTCTCCTCATCCAACCACAGCCACCCTGAAAGGGCTCACACTCCCCATTACCCTTCCCTGGGTCTAGTCCACATGGGATACGACCGTGTCTGCAGGGGCACCGTCATAGGGTTATTTAGTGTACAGATTGTAAAAAATGAAGCCGAGGCCTGCAAGAATGCCTGGTATGTTTCCTTTTTATAACGCATGACGTCAGGTTGAGAGCCAGTAGATCACCAAGCTGATAGAATCGACCAAAGTTGAAAAGAATGAGTATTTATGTTCTTTAATGATCAAATTTCACTGGTGATGCAATAAAAAACTTGCTGAGATTGCAGAAACGACTAAAACTGGGCTACGAGCTGTCTAGCGCATTATTATAAACTGGAAGGATAGTGGAGACCCATCGTCTTCCAGGAAGAAATGTGGTCAGAAAAAATCCTGAATGATCATGATCGGCGAGCCCTTAAACATGTAGTGAAATCAATTTAAAGAAAAACAACAGTAGAACTCAGGGCTTTTTTTAAGAGTAAAATTAAGAACATTTCCACACGCACAATGCTACGGGATTGGGACTGAACAGCTGTGTAGCCGTAAGAGTACACTTACTCGCAAGCCTGTGAAGCTAGATAACAGTTAATACTTTGTCACTTAAGAGGTGATAGGAAACACACACAGCACATAGTGCTTCAGCTTTAATGCTTAACTTCACGTTAATAGCTCATAGGCCTGGGCAAAAAATCGGTTTAATGAATTAATTCGAATTTTTTTTGTTGCGGGCAATAAAAAAAATAAGCAATTCGAGTTTTTATGTAATGGCGCCTTTTTGGCTCGCAGGAGCTTCCGTAGCGTAACAGTTTGGCAAGCGACAACGTCATAGCACACATGAAAGAACAGCAAGCGACATTATGGCTACCGGTGAGAGTGGGAAGTGTGTTTCTCATTGAATGCGGCATTCGTGCCGCCACGCTTGGTAATAGAATTGGTGCAACGCCGGACATGAATGCACATTACGCCTTGGCGCAACAGAGGGTGGTGTCACGATCACGTGGGGAGTTACTGCTGAGCTACGAGCCAAAAATGAAAGTAAACACGGGCAGTAAGTTTCGCTTTTGTAAACATTACCGCCACGGTCTGACCACTTATAAACGACCAAACGCTCTCTGTTGCCGCATCAGCGGTGCGGAAAATATGCGGCATTGATTTATAAAAGAGGCTTAAGAAAGGAATAAATCATCTGTTGTTTGGACTGGTATAGGTTTGCTGCGACAGACGTGGAGCAAGAGGCCCCACACTGCAACATTTGCCAAAAGCCCACCACAGTCAAAGGCAGCAGCACCACAAACCTATTCCAAAACCGCAGTTGCTTTTCTTAATAATCAGGGGAATAAAAATAATTAAAAATAAATAAATAAGAATTAAAAAAAATAAAATCAGAGATCCCGTTCTCATGCTTTTCTTGTATTTGTAATCAGAGATTTTACTTTTAGGTCATATCGCCCAGCCCTAATAGCTCATTCTAAAGTCCCATCAACTCAATATTTCTGAACGCAGGTTGCCTTTGAAATGTTAAGATAGTGACTCTCATAATAACCCCCCCACCAATTAAAATTTGGCTGCGACTCTTGGTGGTGGGGGGTTGGTTCACTGTTCCATTACAGCTATGATGATTCACTGCGGGTGGTGTTGGCGGAAGGGGGGCATCACTGTGGCCTGAAGAGCTCATCAAACAGTAAATAACAAAGTTCCCTGGAACACAAGTTAAAAGGAAGCAGGGATGAAGGCAAAATTTTATGCAAACAGCAACAATGTGCTAAATCTTCCATCTGGGTCAAACGGCTGTTTTTCTCTCATCTTCATTTCTAGCTGCTCAACAGCAAATCCTCAACTAGGACAGCTAGTGCCTTAGAAAGTGGGGGGCAGGGGGACACTGGGTAACCTACATCTGATGAAAGCAATCACTTACTGCCATCAAACAAACTGCACGACAACAGTGGTAACGGCTCATTTGGCAGTTTTGGCTTGTATTTAGCACCCCCTAGTAGTGTTGTCAAAAGAACCGGTACTTCGGTACCAACCCGGTACTACAAAAATGTAAACGTCACGGTACCAAGATTTCGTAGGTACCAGTAGTACCGAGGACCCGTCTAAACCCGGTCCTTGATGCGCATGATTCGCGCATTTACTGGGCGCATGCAGTCGCTTCTAAAGCAACGCCGCAGAACGCAGAGTGACGGCGAGCGGTGGACCAGCTGATGTGGTAAATAAAGTTCATTCATGGAGATCCCCCTGCTTCGCTCTCACGGAGAACCCCCGCCCCGACAGAGACCCCCCTGCCCCGCTGTCATGGAGACCGACAGGAGAGACGCTTCGCTCCAGCAGCACCTCCCGTTCTCATGCTTTCTTGTATTTTTAATTCCAGAACTTGACAGGATGTCCCACAGACCCCTGAATCCCTCTGTCAGCGCTTGTCATCAGGAACATCCTGACACGACGCTCACCTCTGCTGATCAGTGACGTAGGAGGCGGATTTAATGGGACATGACCGTTCAGACTAGTCGCTTTACAAAAAATCTCATATGTGTCAGAATCAGTACTACATAGAGTCTGGTGTGAATACACCATCGTCTTTATTAACTATTTAAATCTCCTATACGTTTAATTAGGGTAACAAACAGGATGGCGTTGACTGCTCACAGACCGGAGTTTTTCTTTTTTAAATGATTGTAATGTGTATCCAAAAGATGAACAACAATGTATGGCTCAGTCAGTGTTTATGTCCTGAAAATCAGTTTGTCAAAAAAGCTGTTCTAACTAGATGTTCTTGTCTGGATAACTAGCAGGTTTACAAAAAATATATGAACAAAAACACATTTTGATTAAATAAAAGTGCATTAAAAACATGTTATGATAGTAGTACAATAGTAAATCAATTAATTTTCTTATATAGAGCACTGATTCACAAAAGATGTCATCTCAAAGCACTTTACAGGAAAATTAATGTTTTTATTGGTAAATTTAGTCTAAATTAAATTTTTGTTTGGTACCAAAATTGGTACTGAGAACCGTGGATGTTCACTGGTACCGGTACTGAATACTGAAATTCTGGTACTGTGACAACACTACCCCTCTGTCCTCTGCCTTCATTCGTGTCTACAGGAGTTATTCATCACTAAATCAAACAAATCAGCTGTGTTCATGATCTAAAACATGCAGGAAACATGCTGGAAGCAGACTGCAGCACCAGGCATGTCAGCTCCACTTTACTAAGTCCAGCAAGGACCGGACCGCCACTCTGAAGTTGCAAATGCAGGATTCTGACCTCAGAGGGAGGTGGGGGTCTGAGTGACATTTCATTAACCCTGTAAAGGGTCATTTTAGCACATACTGGCTCAAGAACATGATTTAAAAATATTAACAAGTTGCAAAGTATGTCTTTAAGAAGAACAGCGGTTTAAGGGCCTGTTACTGTGTGGTAATTCAGGTAAACAGGATAGACAGTACTGTTGCTGCTACAGTTTTCAGTGAAACATGAGGGAACCAGTCAAACCGGTCTCATCGAGTGGAGTCATGTATAACAAACAATGACAGGAAAAAAGAGCTGGGTTCCCTCTAATAAAGGAGAAATCACCTGAGAATGATGTCATGTCGAGTCACATGTTTCAAATGCTACATGAACAAGATCAGATCACAGAATATGGGAAACTTGTTACCTTTGATTTAAAGGGAATTAGCAAAAATATTATTGGAGAATACTTATAAATCTAAAAACACAAATAATGAAACTAGGGCTGCTCTATTATGGCAAAAATGATAATTAAGATCATTTTGACTGAAATTGAGATCTAGATTATTTAACGATGTTTAATTAACGTTGATAACACAAATACTCCAAATAACAAAATAGATATATAGTGCAAAGGTTTGTAATATAAAAATAAATAAAAACATAAACTTCTATGCTGTGGTGAACTCCCACAACCTGCTGCAGTAACTATTTAGTGGAGTGTGTACAGCAGCACGATGCAACGTGTCGCTCAGATAGATGAGCCTGAGAATTTAGAGGTGTGGCGTGAGAGCACACGCAGACATTCAAATACATCTCACACTCATCGCGTGAGAGTTTTCAGCCCTGATGAAATATGAATCCACTTCAGATATGGCTCCGTGTCTTAATTTATTTGCTGGTAAAACAACTGGCTTTGTGAGTGAGTGAGCGCCACCAAGAAAGGTTTATGATTGGTCAGTCGATGTAACGTGATCATGCTGCACATGCGCACATCATTCCCTTAGCATGATACAGGTCCTTTAATAAAATGAATAAAACATGTCCTGCACCAATTTTAAAAAGTCTGAAATTAAGTAAAAAAAAGACTCAAGCACAAATATTTCATTAACCTAAATGATTCATTGATCTTGTCTTTTGAATAATTGCTGAATTAGTGTCACTTATTTTTAAAGAGAACTTGTCCTACTGGTACTAGTAGTTAAATATGTCTCCCAGAAGACATCAGAGATCAAAATCCTCATTCACAAAAAGAGAACCAGAAAATTCTCCAGTGGATCCTAGGAGTAAATATATCCGTCTATTAATATGAAGTTCAGCTTTAGGTAAAAACTGGCTTTGTGTACATCAGGGTTTGTCAACAGGAGGTTCCTAAGCCACATCCAGCCCCAGAGCTCGTTCCATTCAGCCTGCAAAGTACTAG
Organism: Aphyosemion australe; assembly: GCA_006937985.1. Classification (NCBI taxonomy): domain Eukaryota; kingdom Metazoa; phylum Chordata; class Actinopteri; order Cyprinodontiformes; family Nothobranchiidae; genus Aphyosemion; species Aphyosemion australe. The sequence continues at coordinate 1,395,164 of SSNS01000050.1, read as the reverse complement.
ACAAGCAATAAATTATGCACATTGAGATCTAGGAATCCATTACATCACAGCTCAGAAAACATTAATGATGGTTACACTTCAGCCAATCAGATCACCTGCTCCACAGGTGCGCTCAAGGAGCAGGTGATGTGACCAGGAAGAATGTGCAACAGCACCAGGGGCAGAGGTCAAACAAGTCATCTTAGGTGGCAGACTGCAGTGACTTAGCCACTTTGAGAATTGCAATGAAAGTCAAAAACAGTCAAAGCTGGACTTTAATTAAAGCTTTCCTCCATCTTTGTTAAAGTATTGGTTCTCTATGACTTCTTGGACAGCTGTGTTCAAATTTCTTAACTTAAAAATCTAAGAGGCATATTGAAAAGTGACAGATTGAAAAAAGCTCCTGTGGGCACAAAGCTGCTGTACCTATAGAAGACTTGCGAAGCTGATAGGACTCAAAGTTCTCCTGAAGACATCCGTAGCGCTTGGTGAGCTGCTCTTTCTTCTGCTCTAGCTGGGGCTGAAGGGTGAGGTTTTGCTCGGCCAGTGTTCGGTTGTTGGCCAACGTCATCTCCTTGCTCTGCTGGACCTCCTGCATCTACAGGAGAAAACAAAGGTAGCACCTGGCATTAATTCTGTTTGTTAAAAGCAATCCTATTAGAAAAAATAACGCATTTTTTAAAAAAGACAAAAAGGAAGTGATACGTAAACCTTGGTAATTATTCTGATAAGCTAACAGTTTGCTATGGATCAGTTCTAATAACCAAAATAAAATATGACAACTTTCAATTAAAAAGTTTAGGTCTGTGCAGATAGAATGAGGTCAGACAGAACATATACGGTTAGGATTAGCTTAAACCAGGGTGGGGGTCATGAGTGGTCAGTGATGCATCTGACTGGAGTCATTATATGCGGTGAAGGATAAAAACTTTCTAAGCAAAAAGAAAAGATTTAAAAACAATATAAGATGTGTTAACGCGGTGGTTCTCAATTATTTTATGTCATACCCCCCAAGAGATTTCTTATCTGGGTACCTGCGGATGTGCCTGACGTTAAATCAGCTCTACTAAAGAGGTATATCAGCTGATGCAATGTATATAAATAGTAAATGTCAACCTAATATATCGGCGTATCTCTAGTACAAACCCATCATCAAACTTTGACAGAAACCTGTGACACACTGTACAATTTAAGATTTAACAAACAGACTTCTTGACGAGGCAGAATCACAACAGTCAGTCCAAAAATGATAGAAGAGCTGGCGATGACGATGATGCTCTTATTATGGGATGCTGATGAAACTGTCATACTGAGCTATACTTGTTCAAGATAATGACCAGAAAAGCTTAGGGAAACGTCAGCGTCGGGGTGTGATGGAGCACAAACTAAAAGTTACAGACGTCAAATTTGTCAACTTTAACAAGATTCCCAGTCCCTGCACTGGCCACACAGCCCCACAGCATGATGGAACCAGCACTAGATTTTACTGTAGGTAGCAGGTGTTTTTTTTTGGAATGCTGTGTTCTTTTTCCTCCATGCACAACGTTCCTTGTTAAGCCCAAATAACTCAATTTTAGTTTCATCAGTTCACAGCACCTTATGGGCTCTATGAACGCTCCAACTTCTGCATTCCACATAAGACCGCACTCCTATGTCCGGTTGTCATAGTGTTCAGCGAAGCTGTGACATGGCTGAGAGTTTGGAGTTCACCCGGTGCGTCCTGGAGGTTAGTTGCTTATGGCTTTTTGGTCGGACGTGTTATTGGTGGAGGTTTTTTTTTTTTTTAAATTCGAGATAACCACTTTATTCTTTTTTTTCATCTAAACAAAGAGAAAATTTGCCTTACATCATTGATTGTAACTTTTGGTAACTCCAGTAAGCACCGGGTGAACTCCAAACTCTCAGCCATGTCAGAGCTTCACCGACGACTTATGACAACCGGACATGGAAGTGCGGTCTTATGTGGAATGCGGAAGTTGGAGCATGCATAAAGCCCATTCCAAAATGAAGCTGGCTTGTCCAAATGTGCTTTAGCACCTCAAGCGTCTCTCATTGTGCTGTGGGTGGAGAAAATTCTTCCCCTGCATCACTCTCATATACAGCATCTCCTTGTGTAAAGTGCACCGAATAGTTGAACGATGCACAGTGACTCCATCTGCAGCAAGATGATGTAGGTCTCTGGTGCTGCTCTGTGGGTTGACGCTGACTGTTCTCACCATTCGTCTCTTCTGTTTATCCCAGATTTTTTTTGGTCTGCCACTTGGAGCCTTAACTTGAACTGTGCCTGTGGTCTTCCATTTCCTCATTATGTTCCTAATTGTGGAAACAGACAGCTGAAATCTCTGAGACAGCTTTCTGTATCCTTCCCCTAAACCATGATGGTGAACAATCTTTGTTTTCAGGTCATGTGAGAGTTGTTTTGAGACCCTCATGTTGCTACTCTTCAGAGAATATTCAAAGAGGAGGGAAACTTATATTTGGCCCCCTTAAATACTCTTTCTCATAATTGGATTCACCTGTGTATGGAGGTCAAGGGTCACTGAGCTTACCAAACCAATTCTGAGTTCCAATAATTAGTTCTAAAGTTTTTGGAATCCATAAAATGACAACAGTGCCCACATTTATGCACCTGTTTAAACAATTATTGCACACTTTGTGTAAATTCTATAAACTTCGTTTCACTTCTCAAATATCACTGTGTGTGTTTCCTAT
>SSNS01000050.1:1339887-1392370 GCA_006937985.1 Aphyosemion australe | reverse complement strand
GTGGTATGATAATAAATTTCAGTTAAATATAACAACCAACGATTTATACAGGAAAATCATGAAGGCTGCCCAAACCTTCGCATCCCACTGTGACCAGCACTGGAGAGGAAGATGTCAGAAAACCAGGATGGAAAAGTATTCAGCAGCACAGGTAGAGGCTTAGAAATGATTGATGATCACACAGGAAGAACAACTTCCTATTTCTAAGACTTTGCACTATTACACTCTGAGGTAAACGTTATGAGTCTAAATGTCTGTCAGCTTCACGGAAGAGAGATCTATAAATAGCAACTCAAATTTGTTTTGTCAGAGTGAATTCATTAGCCTGGCAAGCCATCCTATATATGTGAGTATATAGCCTGGCCATGACCCATAGACAGATCTCAGTCGTGGGGCTGAATGTATGGTTGTCTTTCAAACTGTCTCCACATGCTGGTGGACAACAAACAACATGACCTACTCACCGCTACAAATGTCAGTCAATGGGGCAGTCCGCCATACACTGTTGAAGACTCAAATACATCCTTTATGTAAATATAGGACTTAAGTACCTCTATCTGCTTGTGACTCAAGGAAAAGCCCAAGTCTAAATAGTACAAAAATGAAGCCAAAGCCGTTTCAAACGAGCTACCGCCATCTTTGTTTTTTTGCCCAGTCATGGCGCTGGTGCTAATCCCGCCCACCAAACCAATAGAGCGCTGTGATTGGCACAACACAAGGCCAATGGTAGACCTGAGGTTCCTATGCAGCGTGGCTAGACCGACATACAGACCAAAATCATTTTGCTTCGGCTACGGTTTGTCTAGATCTCTAGGCTATGAATTTAAACCACCATCACAAACACATTATTTTACTCAAAAGGACACCTCAGCTGAAATAACTAAATGCATGCGGCTACAAAAATGAAAAAGTATATTTTATTAGACTGATTTCTATGTTTAAATGCTTCCATTTCCTTATTTCTGTTACTACAAATGTAACCACAGAGAAATAGTTTTGCAGACAAGCGAGAAACGAAATGAAAGCTGGACCAAACTTTTGGTCAAAACATTTAAAAGTGCAAATGTACATATGAAATGTAGAATGTATTTGTTTATTATTAGAGGCTAAATTTTAGCCATTTGATGGTTGGAAAACTGTCCACGTTATAACAGTTGACTGAAATAAGCTTTGATGGCAAATTGTTTTAATAATTAAACGAGTAACCAACCAAATTCTGTTAGCAATGTTAATAAATCAAAGTGATTATGACCAAAATTATTATCACGATTATTTTGATCAATATTGTAATCACGATTTTTAATCACAATCATTCATCCTATCTGGTAAAATGTGTATTTTTATTGCACCAATTACAATGTTTTTCTGTGAAAAATGAAACTAGAATAGATTATAAATAATGCAAAACCCCTCCAAAAAACTCCTACACACAACCACACAACTCTGCTACACTCATTGCATATCACTTGCTCTTGTTTAATGTCACTTGCTCTGAATCCGAAACAACTCCACACAACGGAAAACGACCTGTATCGAGGCCCAAGCTCCTCACCACGGTGCCCCTCATCTCCAGAAGCTGCTGTAATTGACCAATGAAAAGACACCCCAAGTAGGGCTGGGCGATAAATTGAAAATTTATCGTTATCAAAATCTGACTCTAACTGATACTGTTTTTCCCATGTCAATAAATTCGGTAATAAAAAAATGAAAAGATGTGTGTAGGGTGGCGACGTTCATGTCCCTTTAAGAAGCTGTACCACCTCGAGTCACATGACAACGTGACTCAACATAATACACATGACAGCCCCATCTAGTGGACAACTTTTGTTTTTGCGCATATCGTGATGAACTCCTGATATTGATTTTAGGTCGTATCGCCCAGCCCTAACCCCAAGTGATGCAAAAACTAGTGATGAGAGTACAAAGCGACAGTAGCAGTATCAACATTAGCATCAAGCCATGAGCGTATTCACAGCCTTGCCTTTTCCAGATCTTCCTCTCCTTTTGGAGTTCAATTCAGAGTCTAAGAAAAGTTGATGCTTTTTCCCCTTTCATTGTTATCTGTTATCTACTGGTATCTGTCAGCTTTTAGTCACTTTTTGGCAACATATGCTTGTGACGGTGTCCTGTTAGAGCAAGACGCCGTGCAGTCTGACTGACTGGAATATTGGGCCGTACAATGTGCCACTTCTCTAGAGCTCACACATGAAGCAGTCCTTCACTATGGCCAAAAAACATACAGGCTGAACCGGGCGTTTAACGTGCCCCGCAGCCAAAATTCTCCACAACAAATACAATCCTGCAGCCTTAAGTGGAACAGATGGTATCAAGACATTTAAGATCATTAAAAAAAAAGACAGGAGGCACAGAATCTAAACAAATTCATGGCATGGCCATTTGCATTATTCAAAATGCTGCAAATGGTGCAGTGCATTTCTCAAAGAGGAGGATTGTTACACATAGCAGGGCATGTGTCTGAGTTTTACAACTGCTGAACTTTACACTCAGTACTTCCCACCAATCTCAGGTTCCTTTTGACACCTTCTGACACCCGTGGCCTTTGTTCTCATCCTGTCTGCTGCTAAGAGACCTTCCTGTTCACCAACAGCTCCACCTGTACCTCAGACACGTCTTTACCTGGCTGATTCTTTTCCACTATCTACTAACTGACTTGAGTCAACAACCGGTCTATGGCAGCACTTAATACGTCCCTCCCTCTTGGCGACTTGTGGGATGAGGAAAACGAAACTATGGAGACAATCACCTAGGGTGTGGATCCAAATCAGAAGGCAACACCAAGCCTGACTCCAATGGCAGTGTGGTGTGGTGTCTCAGTCTGTAAAGGACCTGGCACACTTCCACACTGGTATACAGTCACCTACACAGCAGTATCTCATGCCTGTAAACTGAGGCCTTTGTCATGTTTTCACCACCCAGTCACTGCTCTTACAAAACAGGCCGAAATTAGACTGGCAGTGTGAAAACCCCGGCTGTGTGACAAAGAACAAGAGAAATTCCTGCTCCCTGATGGTGTGTTTGATGAAGCTAGGGAGAAACTGGAGTAGGAAATGTATCTCTCCCCCACAAGACTTTAGACTTAACCAAAACTGAAAAAAAGCTTAGTGGAAAAGCCATACTGACGGCTGAAACGGCTCAGGCTGAAGACAGATGTTTGAAGGGTGCAGCACCACGAGGAGCTTTAAAAATCCTGTATAAAATATCAATCTGTGGTGATAATCCTTGTTTGTAGCTAAACCTTTTCCTGGTAAGGGCTGTGTAAGGAAAAGGTGAGGCACAAGCAACATACACATTAATAAAGAAACAACAACTCTGAGTCATTAAGCTGCTGGAGCTGGGCCAGAAAGTCAACAAACAGCTTGAGAGACTCGGCTAGTTTTCTTTTACATCCAAGTCGTGAGTTTGGGATTAAATTCAGCCTATGAAGCTAAATCACTCGTCTGTGATGAGCTGAGCCTGTGGTGTGTAGCTCAGCCCCGAGTTTACCTCGGTACGAGCTGGACTCGACTCCTGCCCCGTGGATATGTGCCGATATCTGTCATGACAGCCACGAAGATGGGCCATTTATCCCACTTACAGAGTTGACTTTAATGATTTTACGCGAGTTTAACTAGGAATACCGCCTCGTGTCCGTACACATGACACTGTGGTCGGGTTTCTGTTGACCAGGGAGAAGGGGAAAAACAATGTCGCACACTGGGGATTCTTCTGTTAAACAATCCCTGTGGTAACGGCGTTACCGAGTTATGCTAAAAGCCACAAATATGACTGGATGTTAGCGTGATTTCAAGCTAATTCCGTGACTGGCTGAGCGTGTTTTGGGAAAACACAACAAAGGCTTCAGACGGAAAAACAGTGACCGACAAAAACGAGTGAGGACGGACTTCAAGGAGCCGTTAAACATACCTCATCCATCTCCTGGACCATTTTGGCGAGTTTTTCGTCGTCCTCTAAGAATTCGTTGAGCTGAGTCATCGTGTACTCACTGAACTTGTTGGGAAAATTCGACATTTTGGCTCTAGTTGTGTGTTTCTCCTCTGCTCGCCTCTCGGAGTGTGACAGCTGACTGCGCTTCCTTTACAGGAAGTAGAAAGGATACAGGCCCAGTGGTGGGTTCACGGACTGTCAGAAAAATGGGAATTATCAGTATTATAAGTTCTGAGCGATAACGGCAACGTACTGACTCAAGCGTGTTATAGCATCCCCGTGTCCTGTCATTTAAATCAATTGCTTGTGTTATTTACGTAACGTTTTTAAGCTTTTCAGAACTGTCAGGTTACATCTGATTGTATGTGGATCTTAGTATTATGTTACAACCATGTGTTTCCTTGTGGCTGATGAGGACATTTTATTTTACCTTAAGCGGGTTTAGGAAAGGTGGAACACATGAAGACCTAGTAGGTTACCCACTCATTCATTTCCTGAACCATTTTTCCTCATTAGGTCTCAGGGAGCTGGCTCCAGCGGTCATTGAGCGAAATGCGGGAGACACGGGTCTCCAGTCCATCACAGGGATAAACCATTCACACACTAACTCACACCTAGAGACAATTTAGGATAGTCAGTTAACCTAAACATGCATGTTTTTGGTCTGTGGGAGAAAACCGGAATACCCAGAGAAAGCCCACACATGTTAACGCCACACAGAAAAGTCACAGCCGGGATTAGAAACCTGCGACACAACAGTGCTACCAACTGCTCCACCACGACAAAGCACATGTCTACTACCCACCCCATATTCCCGTTTTGTCCCTTAGGCTCACCCACCCACTTTATAGGGTTTGAATTAAGGGGGAGCTAGGAGGAGTCCGGCTCCCCTTAAAGGATGACGGGCTCCCCTAGATACCCTCAACTTACATACCCAGGGGGAGCACGAAAAAAGATTCTGTTTCTACCTATATTAAATTATTTATATGGACTCTGGTACTGGGACTTCTTGTAAATGAGTCATCACCTATAATACCGTGGATATCTATGTTCTATTATAATCTTTTATGCCATTAAAATAAATTGTATTGGAAAAATAAATTAAAAGGGTGTTTTTCTGTCCCTTTTTGTAAAGGACATATTTTCTCGTGAGATCACACGCGATATTTCGGCTGTGTTGGACGGTCATTATAATAATGCATGTTTCTCACTTCAGCTAGCTCTGTGTTTTCGGCATTTCTGTACATGGAGCCCAGCGTCCCAGCATTCATACACAGTAGAGTATTAAGATTCTGCCTTACCGTTTGAATTGCAGGCAAGTTTCTCAATGTTGGAATGGCCTCTCTTTCTAGACGAATCCTCGATGGTTAGCACAGACACCGAGACCAGTGGGGAGGGTTTCCAGAACAGCGCTGTTAAAATGAAAGTAATCCACTGGTCCCTGGTAGCTTGGTCCCATTTTGGTAGAATAAAAACATTTTTGCAGTCAACTACTGAGCATCTCACATGTGAAACTCGCTTCTTCATTTTACGTTCTCCAGATTTCAGTAATGCTTGACTGAATTTGGGGGTGAAAGAGGGGCAGTGCAGCCTGTAGCAGCCTTGCTCTGCAATGTCCATATATGGTATATCCTGCCTTTGTGACTACATGTAGGCAAAAACTCAAGATCTCGTTTTGGAGTGTGCATGCTCGTGGGGTGCACGTGGGCTGATTGAAGAAATAAAATATCGGCTTCCCGGCCAGTGAAAAATCATCAGGAAGCCATTATAGACATTTTTTCAAGTGAAAAAGTGAAAGCTTCAGGTGATGACTCCATTAAGCAGAGAGGACGGAGAGCACTGATTGCTGATGCGCTCCAGGCAGCTGCGTCCTGCACACGGCCACAGTAACATTATAAAAAATGGCGCTACCAAAAAATATGAACACAGTTATGTTCATGTACGTTGGGTATGGGGGGGGGGGGGCTGCTCCATCTTCTCAATCCCCAGTGATTCATGGCAGAATGCTGCTCATACTGAGCCAGATCCTCTGGAGGTTTCTTCCTGTTAACAGGGAGTTTTCCTCTCCACTGTCGCTACATGCTTGCTTAGTATGAGGATTGTTGTAAAGACACTGATGCTAGTCAGTGACTCGATGCAATCTGCTGGGTTCCTTCTATAGGAAACTTTTTACTGATTGGCTTAATGAACTGAACTGTATTGGAATATTTACTTTGTGAAGTGCCTTGAGACGACTCTTGTCATGATTTGGCGCTATATAAATAAACTGAATTCATGTCTGCTCATATTCTCTGGTACTTTCTTTTATTCGTGCCTGACGCGCTCCGCTGCTGCGGAGCTCATCAACCGTGCTCCGGTGACTTTACCTCACTGGCGCGGCCGCGCAGTGCACACTCCACTATTTTTGTAGTTGGTTGGTAGATCCCTTTGATCTGCTTTGTTCAAAAGTAACTCATGAGGTGAAAAAGTAGGAAGCCAAGCATCAGTTTTTCTGGAGGATTGAGAGGAGATGCAGGAAGATCAGAGACAGACAGGACAGGAAAATAGTCAAATTAAAAACAAGGAAACAAAACAAAGTGCTTGAAAAGGAAAATGTAGGTGGATTTATTCCCACTACATCTTTCAACTGTATAAAGCAATAATTTATATGGTAAGCATGTAATATTTATATATTTGCTATAATTCAGATCACCTTCAAAACTCAGTCCCACACCCAGGGCCGTATCAAGGCATTTTGGGAGCCAAGGCAAAACAGTCCTGGGGGGCCAGTATCCAGCATGTTTTTGTTGTTTCTCTGCTCCAATCACCTGCTGATTAAAATCAGGTGTGTTGAAGTGGGGAAACAACTAAAACATGCTGGATACCGGCTCTCTGGGAACAGCATTGAGAACCCCTGGTACAGACCATAAAATTATAACTTTTAAAACGTCATTACACGCCTCCTTTAAAAATGATACAGATTAAACCGTCCAAAACAAGGCCTGTGTTTCATGACTCAGAACTGAGGTCTCTCACTTTTTCTGAAGTCAAATGCAACCAATTTTTAAGCATTTTCAAATTGTCGAGGCTTTTCAGTAGCTTAGTCATGATAACACACACAAACAGTACATACATGCTTAATGACTGTTTCATTTCCTTGTGCTTTAAAAATAATTTTATTCTGCTAAAATCAATTTCAGTTACAGTTTCAAGAACAAGCAACTTTAAAACCTTCAAAATATCCCATTCAAATTCAAGCAATTTAAGGATTACAATCTAGCAAGAACTCTGTTCTTAACTGCATAGTCCTAGTATCACAAGCGTTATTTTAACGTAAGTTTTTATAATAGAAAAAATGATTTATTTCTACTGAAGGCATACGTTTTCTTATCCACAGTACTTGAAGCAAATTTAGCATTACTTGTTCCATCAAACAAAACATTCGTGAGAAGAAACATCAGCCTTTTCCTCTTCTGACACTGTTTAGTTTTACAAACTCTTTTAACCTCAATAACCAGATTAGAAGCACAGCGGATCCTGAGATATACGTCAGTAGAACAACAAATAGGTCTAGCTGGAGTGTGGTGAGGTAAATTTAATGCAAATAGTGTACATGAACATTTATTGGTTGATTTTCATAACCCACTTGTTCCTGTAGAGGATTAAAAGGAGCACACTTGGACAAGTCACCAGTCTATCACAGAGAAACGCAAAGAAAAAAAACTATCCACACACAAACTCACAACCTGACATGCATATTTTTGGTCTGTGGGAAACTGGAGTACCCAGAGAAAACCTACACATGCACGGAAGAATGTGCAAATACGATGCAGAAAAGTCAGAGCCAGGCATCAAACCTGCAACCTTCTTGCTGTGAGGCAAAAGTGCTACTACACCATCTTGTAGCCCCAGTACATAGCTGCATATTACCTATGTTTAAAGCTGATACAACATATAGAAGTGCTTTCTTCCAACCCCATCCCTTTTTGATATGTAGTGTCACATTCAGCTGTTTCTGGTGTAAACTCACCCAAACCCATGTAATTAGACATGACCGTTTAATCAGTGCTGTAAACTATTATCTCTTATTGCACTTAAAAATCCTGCCACACAGCTCAGTAGCGCATATTGTAGTCAGACTCGCTGCCACTGCTGCTGCTATTTTCCCTTTTCCGCAGCTGTCCTCCACTTGATTTGCACCTGACGTTCTCTGCTGGGTTGAGGACCTCCGCCCCGCTCTCGATGCCCAGGACCTGCCTCTGCACCAGCTTACAGTAAAGCCCACCTCTCGCCATCAGCTGACCGTGAGAACCCTGTTCAGCCACAAGGCCTCTATCGATCACGATGATGTTGTCAGCCTTCTCCACTGTGCTGAGTCGGTGGGCAATCACCAACACCGTGTGCTCCTGCATGATGTTGTTCAAAGCCTGCTGAACCTGCAGTGCATGGCAAATATTCACTAGTTTCACCTTTACCACACAAGGAATCTTCCACAAATGTAGTATTTACAATAAAAATGTTGTTTTAATGCATTTAGCAGTACATGAACTGTAGCTATATAGGAGCTCACTTACAATGTGTTCACTTTCTGCATCCAGAGCGCTGGTGGCCTCGTCCAGGACCAGAACACGTGGGTTGCGGATGAGAGCTCTTGCAATGGCCACCCTTTGCTTCTGTCCTCCAGACAGCTGTGTGCCCTTCTCTCCAACACCTCAAGAAAAACCATAAAGCGGGACAAATTCAGCTTCAAAACATCATCTGTTTGTAGCACAGATTTATCACATAACACTCCAAATTTTGCACAAAGTTCTCAATGCCCACAGCGGACTGACAGTGATTTACTCTACAGCTGAATGACTCATGCTTCTGTGGGTTCAGGTTCACATAGTATATCTATTACAATATTGTAAGGACCAAACTGAGTCCGATGAATGGACTTGATAATTACTTGTGTCATAGCCTTTGGGGAGGGCGCTTATAAAATCATGAGCATTAGCTTTGGTGGCAGCCTGCACCACAGCCTCCATAGAGATGTCACTCAGTCCGTAGGCGATGTTCTCTTTAACTGTTCGTGCAAACAGCACAGGTTCTTGTCCCACAAGAGCAACCTGCAGACACACAAAAAAACGAAGTTGCTACTGGGTGAATGATGGCCTGAAAAAATAAAGTCTTTGTATTAATTTGTAGAAACCTGTTTGGAAAAAATAGCAAAAACTTCAGTATGATGTTACAAGTGTGTGGATGAATGAAATCTGTTTGTTGTTTTGCAGACATCCCTTCATATTTGGCTCTTTTAAAGTGCAACTTCACCAATAAACAGTGTTTAACTAGTTATATTTCCCCAGAATATCAGGAAATAAGACTCCAAAACCTGCCGTCTTCTGCTCACCTCTGATTTGGCTAACGTCTAATCCCTGAAACAGGAGTGCAAGAGCTTTTTCCCCATAGACTCACAAGACATTCATTTATACTAGAGACCACTAGCCATTTGTATATATAGTCTGGCCATGACCCATAGATGGATCTCAGTCGTGGGGCGGGGTCTATGGTTGTCTTTCAAACCTCTCCATGCTATTGGACAACGAACAACGTGACGTACAGAACACTATGGATATCAGTCAACGGAAAAGTCAACTGGTTGAAAGTGGAATTACAACAGTCATAAACAACCCTGCTGCAGCCTGCTGTAGCTAGCGCTAACAATGAGCTAATGCTAACATGAGCTAACACTAACATGAGCTAACACTAACATGAGCCAACTAATACTAAAATAAACCACAATGCAAAAAGATCCACACTTTTGGACAAAAAAATATTACTTACAAGTCTAGTAACAACAAAGCCAGGTCACCATCAGTCCATGATTTTGTAGCTTCCTTTAGCTCTCTCAAACTAGCGTAGGCCACGCCGATGTTCACTCTGGTTTTAGCTCTTGACTCCAAAGACATTACTCTGTTACTTTTACTTCCAGGCTCTGCCATGATGCCAACAAAACATAAACTTCTTCTTTTTCTTCTTGTGCTTATTATTGACAATCTGCAAACTGAAAAACCTAACTGCTAGCATAACAGTTAATAGCCATAAAGCAGGTAAAAAGCTCACCCTATGGAGCACCTACCCTCTCCACAGTATTTGGCCAGTAGAGGGCTGCAGAGTGGTGTCAAATATGAAACTGTTCAAGTTTCTAACTCAACAATCACTGAGATCAAGCTCTAGCTTAAATTAAAAAAAACTATTTAGTGTTACTTTAAGTACCTCTTGACTCAATGAAAAGCTCAACTCTAAATAGTTCAAAGTTGATGTCAAAGCCGTTTCAAACGAGACAAATGCCATCTTAATTGTTCTGCTCCATTGCATCATCCCGCCCCCAAACCAGTAGAGCACTGTGATTGGCAAGGAACGAGACTGTTGGGGTCTGCTGAGGCTCCTATGGGTGAGGCACCTGGCAAATGGTGCATGGAGCTCCACTGGAAATTACGTCACCTCCATGACTTATTGGAAGGGATTGTTTAACCCCTGGAAGTTCTTCTTCATGATTACGTTTCTTTTTTATTCGTTTGTCGCAAGTCAGCGCGAGTTGTGATGGCTAAAATGAACGTAAGTGATGGGTGTTTTTATTATTTTCTAATTTATAAGTCATATATTTTCAAAAATACATTCTATAATCGTAGCATATCTTAGAGGTGACATGAGTTGCTGTTTTTTGTTTCTCTGCTGAGTTTTTCTCTCTGAACAATTTAAAAGCCTGGGCTACCATTAGCTTAGCTGCTAAGCTAACATTAGCTTAAGAAGCTGTCCTTTTAATCAGAAACTTAACAGGGTCATTTTCTTTTTTCTTATTGTTTTTTTGTTCATATAAATAAATTACAGGTCCCAGATAACAGACACTGGGGTATTCAAATAAAAGAAAAAATATAAAGTAATGACCATACAATGATAAATGCACATTGACAAAAGTACAAACAATACATTTTAAGAAGATTAAGCCTTACTAATAAATTACATTGTATTTTTCCAAATAATTTTAAGGTCTTTAATGTTTTTTAATTTTAATCCTGTAGAGAACTCTCAAGGAGAAACAAGCCTAGAATAAGCATGGATAAAGTCTGAGTAGCTGTGCTAACGACTATCAGGTTTAAATAACTATGGTAATGTTATTACTGAACCAGTTTTCAAATAAATAATTATATTCTTTAACTTAATCTTCCTGTTGTTGCCCATGTAACACACGAGGTAAAATGTTTTTTTAAAATGATGGATAAAGGATAACGTTAGTAATAGTGAATGTGGTGGTGTTTTTTCTTCGAACCCTCTGAATGTCCATCCATCCATCCATTTTCTTCCGCTTATCCAGAGTCGGGTCGCGGGAGCAGCAGCCTAAGGAGGGAGGCCCAGACTTCCCTTACCTGTAGTTTCTCCTCTTTGTTTAATTTACACCTGAAAGCTGAGTGGAATCATTTTCTTTAAATTAATAAATGTCACCTTGGAGTGAAGATAGCTGTGTTGAAAGGTGCTAACGGGCCTTCCATCCAGCAGCACGTGGCCTTGCTGAGGGACATAGAAGTTTTCCAGCAGACTCACACAGGAGCTCTTTCCACTGCCTGAAGGCCCCACCAGAGCAGTCACCTCTCCAGGTCGCAGGGTAAAGGACACTCCCTGCACAGGGAACAAATTCATTAGGGGATTTTCTTAAAATCAATGTTTTTATAACCAATGTTCTCATTTACATTATGTTTAGAACTGATCACTTTCACAGCGTATGGCACAAAACAAAGTTCTCCTTGCTTTACTCAAAAACGAAGACTTCTGCATAGTACAAAACTTTCATCAACACACCTTGAGGATATCAGTCTCAGAGCGTGTTGGGTAGGCAAAGGTAATGTCTTTAAATTCAACCAGACCAGTGCACATGTCTGGAGCATCTGTGCCCTCAGGTGGATATTTGGGTTTCCTGTCCAGATACTCGAAAACTTTCTCAGCAGCTCCTACTCCCTGCATGAGACCCGTGTATACTGATGCAATGCTCTGAAAAAGAAGCAGAACTTGGAGTCAAAGCAGTGCATTTGAAGCTCTGTTTAAATGTACAAAGAGGCTAAATGGATCGAATACCGCAAAACATTCTCCCAGCTCCAGCATGTAAATGAAGAAAGAAATCAAGCCTCCGCTGCTCATCTGACCAGTGAGAACAAGGTGGCCTCCGTAGTAGAGGACAGCAACCTCCAGAGCAAGTTCTGAAGTCTGGAAAACAAAATAAACTCTACTGAAACTCACTCTCTAGCAAACAGACATCGGTTCACCGAGGCAGCAGTAAGAACCTACACAATTGGACCACATGTAGCAGGCGTAGGCCAGGGCTTGTTTTTTGTTGAGCTGAAACATGACCAAGAGCATTGCATAGTAGGAGTCGGCCTCTCCGCTCTCGTTGGCGAAGCTCCGTACTGTCCTCATAGCTGAGATTGTTTCTTCTGCAACTTTATTAGCTTCTGCAAGAGTTGTCTGCACCTCTTTGGTCAGTTTCTGGAAACAACAACAAAAATATAAAAACACTTTATTTATATTTCAGAACCTTTTTATTGTGACTTTTACAAAACGGAGCTTTAACCTGAATCTTACGGAGTAAGTAAGTGTTACGTCCCTGGGACGTTTGTGGCTCTTTGTGTTTTAATTCTCCTCTTGTTTCCCCGTGTGCGTGAAGAGGAGAGGCAGCACCGGCCTCCTCTTTAACCTGATCAGCTCCATGTGGACTCTGCCAGCTGTCCCACATTGCAATCAGCCAAGCCACTGCATAAAAGCCAGTCAGCCCTTTGATTCAGGGAGCGGCAGACCAGAGAGAGCACTCGCTGGTCTGTTGTCTCCTCTGCAGCATTTGTTTTGTTAAATTTCAGTTTTTGTAACAACTTTGTGTGAATTCTGGGTGCTTTGTTAGTCTCTGTTTTAACCGCTTCGCCTTTTTAAGTAAAGAGAGCTTTACATTTGGTTTAGTTTTAAAAAAAAGACATCACTCATTAGAGGAAGTTGAGTGATGATCTTTTAACTAGTTTGTTTTAATTTGGTTAATTAGAGACCTTCGTCATTGTTGTTGTTACTAAGTGTTGAGTTGCTGCCGATTTGTCCCTTTTGTTAATTTGTGTTTTGTCTTTAGTAACCATTTAATGTAAATAAATTTGTTATATTCATTTTTAAACACCAGCGCATGTGTCCCTCTTTGTTACCCCAGGCCCCCTAGACGGCCTGGGTCATAACAAGTGGGGGCTCGTCCGGGATTTGAACCCGGGACCTCTTGCATCTGCTGTTGTGATAGTCAGTGGGATTTATAATAGGTTTAATAGTATACCCAACCTATCTGCTGAAGATCTGAGCATCAGTGTGAGAATCAACATAAGTAATGAAAGTGAGGCGGAACTACTTTACCTTGTAATATTCCCCATAAACCTTTGAGACGAGGGCAATAAAAGGAAAGCCCATGACAGTGACCAGAGTGAGTTTCCAGGACATCTTAAACATGAAGATGAAGAACCCGACACCCTTGATGGCACTCCGCAGAAAGATGTTGACGTTCTGGGAGATGAGGTCGCTCACCTGGGTGGTGTCGGCTGACAGGCGTGAAAGGATGTCTCCTGTGAGGCGACGTGCATACGTAATAGGTTTAGAAAAATTCCACACAGTAGGAGGAAGCAGTAATAAGAACAGATACAGTAGAAGTACTATGAGATGCTTCCACATTACCAGTGTGATTTTCATCAAAAAAAGCAATTTCCTGCCTCATCAGCGTTCTAAAGAGATGATTTCTGAGCCGCAGGTTTAATCTGGCCATTGTCAGGGTGAAGACTCCTCCTCGCACTCCCATGGCAAATGAACTGAGAAGGAAGAAAAAGACTCTGGGTTTAAGAAAGGAATGCTGCTGGTAACTGGCACAGGGTTAGCAACAACAGACAAATATGGAGATGCATTTCTCACACAGACAAATTACAATTTGACAAATTTAAACAAAAGTATAACACGCTGGAAACAACATGGTTGTTGAAATTTGGGAGTATATGGGTAAAGCTTTCGTCCAGGGTACGGTGATAAAGTAAAGGCAACAGAACTGTCCATTTTTGTTTTGTTTCTTTTATGTTTTTAAATTTTCCTGTCTCATCCACTCACTCATAAATCTCCCTCTTTCCCTTCCTTTTGAGTGTTTTTAGGGACCTTCGTTGACCTGGTCCATGGCTCACACCATGGATCTTCTCTGAGCAGCTACCCCCTTCAAAGGTCCCTTCTAGTTGAGAGGTGAGTGGAGCCGAAGAGCCGAGTCTCCTGTGTCATATTGTGCATGACTTTTATTTATAACATTATAAAGGTAAATAAAATAATTTATTCATTATTCTGTGTTTTTTATTAGGGGTGAGACTCGATTAAAAAAATAATCTAATTAATTAGAGGCTTTGTAATTAATTAATCTTGATTAATCGCATTTTAATCGTTCAAGAAAATTTGCCCCAAAAGCAATTTTTTTAAATTAAAAATAATGAGACAGAGAATCAAACAACAGTCACTGACATTATTATTGTAAACACAAGCTCTTTTAATTTCTAAAAAAATTATTTTAAATTGTATTTCAATTCAAAACAGGAGAAAAAAATATATGTATATCACTGTCAAAAATTAGCCTAGTGAACTAGACCAATTCTTGCTTTGCAGAGTTTGGTCTAGGCACGCTTCATAGGAACCCTCGCAGCCCAAACCACTGCTGTGTCTATCCAATCACAACTCGCTATAGTTTTGGTTGGGCCAATCACAGCGCTCTATATTGTGGGCCAATCACAGAGCGGGAGTAGCCGATGACGTCAGCGCTGCAGCCGCGAACCCAAGCAACATGGCGGCAGCGCCGGAGCCACGTTCTTTTGAAACGGCTTTGTCATCAACATTGGATTATTTAGACTCCAACGTGCGTAAGTCTGTCTGATATACTTAGCGGCTTCTTATTTTTATCAAACAAAGTAGTGCAATGTCCCAGTACACCTGATATTCACGTTTTTATACAAAAACGACAGAAATCATTGACGCCATTAGTGGGTCCCGCTTTTACATCGCTGTGATTACGTCACGTTGTTCGTTATTCTGATTGGTCCTAGCGCTATCCAATTGCGTGCTGACATTTTGAAAGACAACCGTAGATCCCGCCTCACGACTGAGAGCCGTCAATGGTTCGTGGCCAGACTATATATTCACATATATAGGATGGCTTGCCAGGCTAGTCAAAAATAGGACAGACCTAAAAGTTCAATATTATTTTAAGTACATTTTGATAATGGTGATGTCTTTAAAATAATAATAATAATAATAATAATGGGTTGATACAATGTGTGTGCAATTTGATTTGATTTAGCATCATTAGAGACAGAAATGAAGGCAAAAACACATGAAGAGGGATTTCTGATCACTCATTTGATTGTAGTTCTAGTTGTGTTTGGAGCACATAAGAAAGGTTTACATGGTCTTGTAGCCAAGGTTCTGAGCTTTCTTTAGGGGTGCAGCTTGACTAGATTGATATTTAGTGCATGTATTTTGCTGCTAAACTTCAACATCCCCCAATTGGGGGACCCTCGGACTTAAAGGGTTAAATGCGTTAAATTTTTTAACGCGCTATTTTTTTCTAATTAATTAATCATAATTAACGCGTTAAATTCCCACCCCTAGTTTTCATATTTTTTACTACCCATGCTGGTGCTGCAGCTGAACATATTTGCATGACCTTTTGTGGGGTTTATCCTTCACTCCTACATTTTATTTTTAAAGGCATGACTGCATGCTGCCCAACAGCTTTAACCACTGCTGTCGACTCACCTGACTAAAGCCAGAACAGCCACTGTGACCACAGGTTTCGCGAAGTACTCCATACTCTGGTGAACCACAATGCTGTCTATGGCTATCCCATAAAAGTACGGAATGAAGGCTTCACCTACAGAAAGAAAATTTAAAAATGTCATCACAAAACCTCAGATCTGTTTCATTTTTAGTTTTAAACTAATTTAAACAAGAAGATAAATGAAAGCAGAATTTTGTGAGAGCTGTAATCCAGTTAATTGCAGCTCAGGCTCTTCTATACACATTTAGTTTATTAATGCCAGGTGGGTAAAAAATGTACAAAAATCTATTTGTTTCTATATAGTCCTATATTTGCATATATAGATTTTTTTAATTTATAGTGTGGAGTCTGGGCTTATTTAGTGGAGCAAATATCAGATACAAAAGGTAAGGATGTATTTCTTTTTAAAAGTCGACAATGTTTCCTACAAAGAACTACAACCCATAAAAACTACAACCTGAGTAGATGTCAGATCTGAATATGCAAGCACATTAAATGCCAACACAACTTGTATAATTTATTTGGACCAACCAAATTCTTGGGCGAAGGTGTTAAGTGGCCGCCTTGCAATCGAATGGTCGCAGGTTCGCATCCCGCTCAGTCTGTCGCTGTCGTTGTGTCCTTGGGCAAGACACTTGGTCAGATGGACTGGTGGCGCCAGTGCTCGGCAGCCCCGCCTCTGTCAGTGCGCCCCAGGGCAGCTGTAGCTACGTTGTAGCTCATCCCCACCAGCGTGTGAATGGGTGGATGACTGATTGTGTTGTGAAGCGCCTTGGGGGGTTGTAGAACTCTAAGAAGGCGCTATACAAATACAGACCATTTACCATTTCAAGGTGTCAACGTCCAGTCAATCATCCCGAGCAGATCTGGCTCATTTGATTAAAACGGACGTAGAATCAATATTTTTAGAAATTCCTAATTGTAGTTATTTTGAAGGACAAACTCTTATTGCCGGGTGTATATATCGCCCACCTGACAGTGAAATTTGAATCTTTATCAATGCATTTTCATCTACTTGGAGTTGATAATTGCAAAGAACAAGGCCTGCATCCTTCTTGGGGATTTTAATATTGACCTTTTAAAACAAGAATCTAATTCTTCAGTCGATTTTCTAAATTCAATACTAGATTACTGCCTATGTGTATACATGTATCCTTGTTTTTATCTTTCTTCTAATTACCCTTTGAGTGATGGTGCTGCTGTGACAAGTGAATTTCCCCACTGTGGGATCAATAAAGTCTATTCTATTCTATATAATTATTATTTTTATCTTACTCATTTGCAAACCAACAAGGATTACAAACTCATCTGCAACTTCAATTGAAAATATATTGACAAATTATTTTATCAATCCAATAAACTCTGGGGTATTATTTACTGATATTTCTGATCACCTTCCAATATTCCTGTTATTCACAAAAAAGTAACAAAGAAAATCTGAATTTAATATGAAATTTCGTAAATGTTCTGATACAAATGTAGACTCTTAAAAATGTGTTTGCTAAAGCGTCATGGGATGAGGTTTTCAAACAACATGATGCTGAGTTGGTTTATCAAACATTTATAAATCAATGTATGTTTTTGTTTAATAAATTATTAAAAAATCCTCTATTATCAAAAATAAGCTATATAAAAAATCGATTGTTAATCCAACCCCTTTCATACTACAAAAACTATAAAAATCTGTTTACTAAATTACTAAAACAACCTAAGAAAAACTACTACTCAACAAAGTTGGCAAAGTCTTGTAAACATGTGAAAAACATCTGGGATGTCATTAATGAATTACTAAATAAAAACAATCTATAAGAGTTATTCCATCCCAGCTATCTGATGGCTTTCAAAGCTTTAGTGATCCTATCAATATACTGTAGCTAATGGCTTTAATGAGTTTTTGGTAACACTTTACAATCAGAGACACAAAACTGTGCTTTGTTACTAGGGAACAACTTAGGCAAGGCAGGGCAGCTTTATTTGTTTAGCAAATTTCACACACAGAGGCAATTCAATGTGCTTTCCAAGAGCAAGAACAGCAAAATCAACAAAACAGCATAACTAAATTCCACAAATAAATTTAGATAACATTAAATACACAAATCAAATTCAAATTTAAAAATCAGAAAAAGACGAGCAGTTACAGTGCAGAAGGTGCAGCATGAGAAACATTGATTGAAAGGCTGATGAATACATGAAAGTTTTCAATTTTGATGTAAAAGTTTCTAGAGATGGGGCCTGCTTGAGGTCATGAGGAAGCTGATTCCATCTGTGTGCAGCATAGTAGCTAAAAGCAGCTTCACCCTGTTTGGTTCTGACCCGGGGTTCTACCAGCTGACTGCTTCCTAAGGATCTCCGAGCCCTGCTGGGTGTAGATACTGGAAGGAGATCCGACATGTATTTAATAAGGAGTTACTGATGTTACTAAAATGAACTCTTCATTTCAGTAACATGTACACTACAACCAAGTGTTAAATATTCAGAATCAATTTTACACTCATTAGTTATAAATCAACTCCATGAATTAATGAAATTTTAACTGCTATCAGTGTTCCGTGCATGAAGCTAACAGCCACACTGAAAAACGCCAGCTAACTCATGCCTTCTACACCTCGTGACTGTGGACAGCCAGTGAGAGGAACACGAGGAGCAAGGGGTCCTGAGCATTTAGTGTGAACCATGCACCATTTATTTACTGTGACAGCGGAACGGCACAGCGGTCCCATTCCTTTGACCAACCCCCTCCTTAACTCTCCGTACAGTACCAACATGACACAACAAGTAACACCACATTTGCAACAGTAAGTAATAACTAAGAACACCCCCCCACCCCCCTACCAAATAAACATACATAAACACCCCAAAATAGAACAAAATAAAAAAAAACATGACTACCCACAATGCACCTCACCCACTGCAGGTCTCGCAGCTCTATGCAACATGAATTTAATAAGGGGACCTTTATTATAGTACTACTATATAATAGTGGACTGGCAGTGGGATCCAACTCTGCCAGTCTAACTTATGTAGTGGGTGTAGTCTGTGAATTAACTCTGCAGGTGTTATAGCCGCTGTGGGAGTTCAACCTACAGAGTTGATTAGGAAACACTCCTTTTGAACACTCGGGTTTGACTCTCATGTTGGTGTTACATATCAACTATATAACTCTTCTTAGTGTTAAATTGGACCAACACCCCAAAATTAACACTTTTAAATTTGCTTTGAACTTTCAAATCCGAAAAAGGTGTTGTTATCAGTAATGGATCAAGTGTTTACATGGTAGAAGAAGTACTTGGATCTGACGCGTTTGGACAAGTCGCTAAACGTATAAAAGTGAGAACCAATGAGATCGTTGCAATGAAACTTGTCAACAAATTCATGTAGATTTCTTAATTTGATAGACTTTTCTTAAAGTAAAAACATTGAAACTAGTATATTATCTCTTGATGCAGAAAAGGCTTTTGACAGAGTTAACTGGAAGTTCTTATTTGCAACTTTGCAAAAATTTAGTTTTGGAAACTCCTTTATAAACGGGTTAAAAACAATTATACAGTTCACCAAAAGCACGTGTCAGGACAAACGACCAAACATCAGCCAGCTTCTGTCTTCAGAGGGGGACCAGGCAGGGATGCCCACTCTCCCCCTCACTGTTTGATATCTTTATTGAACCACTAACAGCAGCAATCAGGCAAACTACAGTTATTGAAGGCATAAAGTGTAAGAACATAGAACATAAAATCAGTCTTTATGCAGATGATGTGTTGCTTTTTCTCCAGCATTCACGATCCTCTCTCTCCCAAGTAATTGAATTGATAAACTCTTTTTCAAGAGTTTCAGATTATTTGATATACTGGTTAAAATCTACAGTTCTCCCAATTAATTTCTCTTTTCTCAATTCCCTTAATACACAATTGGAGTCAGGGAATATTACATACTTGGGCATTAATGTCTCTCCCAGGCTGGCAGATTTAACAAAACTAAAATACACCCCACTTTAAAAGAAAGTGGAAGATGACTTTGCCAAATGGAAATCTACTGATATCACTCATGGGAAGGGTTGCCCCAATAGAGCTTTCTACAGTAGCTAAAAATAGATCGTGATGTAACATCGCAAAGCACTCTGGGACGCAAGGTAATACAAGGAAGCAGGCATTTGTAATAGGTTCCTATGTGTCCGAGTTGCTCCGATCTGGCTAAAGTTGTTTTTTCGTCTCGTAAAGATTTTCAAACAGCAAGGAATTAAGCGCTGCTGCTGGGGGAGGTGCTAATCGGACTCCAGGGGCCTCATTTATCAAACGTTCGTAGAAACGTTCCTATATTCCCTCCTACGGATGAAATTTAGAATGTGTGTACGAACAGTCAATGTCCTGATTTATGAAACATGCGGTGACCTCTCTTACGCACGTTCCTCCGCAATCGTCTGATGATAAATCCCACCTGTGCGCTTGCAGGAGCTCGTGCCCGTTTAACGTCATTTACATACAGAAACGCCCTCAATTAACCATATTTGGTCACACTACGTCCTCAAATCGGGAGGGGATTCCCTGGGTTCTTCCAGGACAAAAATGAAAAACTTTATTGACAGCGAGATCGAAGCACCGGACACACTCAGGGAGCAGAGGAGGTTCTGAAGGTTTTTATTTGTAAAATAGAATCTGGACTGGAATCGGATCAGTGCGCTGCGCTCACGGAAGAGCCGTTCCCTCTGGAGTGCACTCTGCTCTGCTAAATCCTCCAGTAATAATAAGAAGAAGAAACAATGTTTTATATAGCGAATCTCAAGAAAAACCACGGGGCGCTTCCCAAGGTCAAAATAATTAAATTAAATTGAAACATAATAGATAAATAAATTCAAAATGATTTAAAACATCATAAAAATGGGAAGAGTAAACATTGTGATTACAAAATAACACAAAATCAGCCATTCTACAATGTCAGATTCCCGTGGGTCACGGGTGTTTTTGCTCCAATAATAATAATCCACCAAAATAATTATTTATTGGGTAAAATAATTAGTGGATGAGGAACACGCATGGACCACTGAGACCGTCAGAATTGCGGTTCCCTTGTTCTGCCACTAGATGCTGTTCCTACGCACGGTCTGAGCTGTACTTATATTTAGGAACGTTTTCACGCACAAGTACAAATTGGTAAATACCACACAATGCGTAAAATTGTTCCCACGCACGAAATAAGCACAGATCTGTACGTAAGTACGGTTGATAAATGAGGCCCCAGATGTCCAGATCGGATGTTGGAGAGGACTTTTTATCCCTTTTCCAAAGCCGGGTAACGTTCGCGACCACATGAAACAGCTGGAAAGGGACACGGACTAAGCTAAAGACAGAAAAAGCAAAACGGTGGTAGTTTATATGTGGACGAGCGGATTTTAACTGTGTGGAGCAGATCAAGAAAAGCACGTATATTTGTTCCTTACATTTTCCCGGAGGGAAAGGTCCCACACCCGAGAATGACCAGCCGTTCGACTAAAGCATGTGGGGGTCACTGTCCTAAGTGTGACCGTGGGCACTACAGTTGCCATCACCACAGGCTCTTTCAAGCTCTTCCCTGAGCCCTTGGTACTTCTCCAGTTTCTCGTGTTCCTTGTTCTTGACGTTTCCATCATTTGAGATGGCTACATCGATCACAATGGCTGACCTTAGCTGCTCATTAATGATCACAATGTCCGGTTGGTTAGCCATTACCATTTTGTCTGTTTGAATCTGGAAGTCCAACAGGATCTTAACTCTGTCATTATCCACCACCTTGGGAGGTGATTTCCACTTTAACCTTGGGGTCTCCAGTTTGCATTCTGCACAGATGTTTTTCTGTACACTATACCAGCCACTTGCTTATGGCTTTCCATGGATTCATTTCCTACTAGTATTCTACACCTTAGTATGAGGTGCTGGACTGTTTCTGGGGCCTCGTTGCAGAGCCTGCACCTGGGATCTTGCCTGGTATGGTAGATCTGGGTTTCTATTGCTCTGGTGGTGCACTGGTGGTGCTCTAGGCCTGCTCCTGTGCAGCCATGATCAGTGCTTCTCTGCTATCCGTCTGTCCAGCCCTCTCTAGCCTTTGGAATGATTTGGTCGCATCAGCCACTTCAGCCATCTGTCCATGGTACATCCCATGCAGGGATTTTTCCCTCCACGATGGTTCCTTCAGCTCCTTCTCTTCCAGTTTACACTGCTTTCATGTTTGACTTCCTGTCTGGCACGATCTGAACTGCGGAGTTTGATGTGTTTTGGAAGCGTAGCGCATAAAAAATAGACTCAAAACGTAAGCATATGGTTCTAGGACGCATCCAAAAGGTTACACTTCACAGCTGGTGGAAAGGAACCCATCTACTATAATGGTAGCTAATTGCCACAAAGTACATTTTGCGGCCATTTTACATCTGATGGAAAGTAGGGGTTAGCCACCACCAGCGCCCCACTCCTCCATAGTGTTCTTTTCTGTCCATAATACCTTTTATTTTCATACCAGTTATTGTTTATTTTTGTTTTGGTTGCTTTTGCTTATCTACTTGGTTATTTAGTAAAACAATAACTTTTGATCCTAAAGTTATTTTTTTATTATATTGTTTGTTTTTAAGTCTATCTGAATCAACAGCCTATGCTGTCAGTACAAAACTGCAGGCCCATAGAAAATCCCTCCTAGGGCCACAAAAGGCCTGCGGACCACACTTTAGATGCCCCCGGGCTGGGTTCGATCACAGTGTTGTTTTTGTAATTTGAAGCTGAAGTTTCATTCCCACCCATATTAATTACTCCAAATTGTCTCTTTTCCCCTCACTGTTCAAGGTGTGGAAGACAATCCCTTACCCCGAGCTATCCTAACCTTTTAGCAATACTTTATATTAGAAAGACACTGAGAACAGCAAGGCAAGCTGAATGTTGTTATTCTTGTAACGCATTAAAAAGTAGGTTGTTGCTGCCTGAAGGACACTTACATAAAGCAGAGATGAGGAGGAAGAGGACAGCTACAGAAAGTAGCCCAGAATCCTTCCTAGAGTAGGAGAGCAGGCGTCCAAGTGTAGCTCGAGAGCTGGACTTCTCCTTCTCTTTTTCCTCCTCTTCACCAGCTGTCTCCACCAGCTTCTCGGTGTCCTCAAAGCCCCTTCTGCTGCTGAGACTGCTGGCAGAGTTTGATTCTCTCCCAAGTTGCCTCCAGAGCAGAACGACACCCAGAGAGGAGGCACAGGTCCAGCATATCAGGCTGAGGGAAAAGGGCTGGTGGCTGAGAGAATCCTGCTCACTCAGCATCAGGAGCTTGGCCAGGCTGTAGGTAATAACTATCATGAAGATAAGCAGAACAAGGATGGTGAACTTGGCCACCCTTGAAGGGCCATCCTGCTTATTCCATGACACCCCTATGGAGGCTCCCAACAGGAAGGACGCCCTGAGCAGCACGGTGCCCCAGAGGTCCAAGGCAGACCCAAAGATGTTAAAATCCAGAGACTCTTTAGTAAATCTCCTCAGGTGAGACCCGTGGATGAACAGGACGGTGGTGACGACAACGTCCAGCACAATGAACAACACAGCGCAGCTCACAGTCACTTTGGTGCCCATGGTAACCAGAACAGGGTCAAAGCTCAGAAATGCTGCTCCTCCACGGTCCCAGAAATGCTTTCAGAATAAAACTCCTCTGTAGTTAGACTAAAATCCACAAAGCTTGAGCAAAACTGAACTATAACAAATACCCTAACACGAGGTAAAAAATATTCAATGAGCAGAAAAAATTAAGAACTGTGAATATTTTACATCCTAAAACTTTATTTTGAACGCCTGTACCGGTGGTCTGCAGCTAGCTACTAGCTAGCTAAAACACCTCGTTTCTACAGAAACAAAACGTGTCAACTAATCATCTCGTGAGGTAACGACACCGGTACAGAGAGTTCACATTTACTCTGCCCTACTGTAATAGTTAGCTCTCAAACAGGCTGTGCTGGCAGCTAACTTAGTAATGTCAGGTAACTTCATGTTTGATTCCTTACTAACGAGAAGCTAACGGCTGACAGCAACATTATCCATGCATTTAGTCTCCGTTTACTATAAAATACCCTGTCAGTACGTCCACATCCACGACCGAGCAGCCCTGGCTAAGTTAGATTTCAGAAAGTAACGCGAACCTGAGAAGCCGGTGTCAAAGATCGTGTGTGTTACAGAGGACTCACAGCTCTGACTATTAACCGGACACACTTTGTTTTTTTTTTAAATCTGGTAAATAGATGTAAGCTTGTAATTTATAAACGCAGACGTGCATGGAGTTTTTTAAAGCTCAAACCGGAATGTCCTGAGTCCACCTGGGCTTTGAGCTCTGCCTTCCATAGGTGTGTCACATCTGTGTTTACATCTCTTACGGAAGTGACCACGGTGTAGCTCCACCCACCAGCGAGTTGCGTTCAAGAGCTGCCTGTGACTCAGCAGCAACAGGTGGAAGTGTTTGAATAGATGAATGGACAGAGAAAGACACTCCGAGTAGAATACAAGGTTCTTGTAATAATTTTTAAAAATGTTACAAGAACTTATTTCAACTTCAGTTGAATTTCTTGTGAACAGGTTATAATAACTCAATAATAGGGGGCTAGACTAGGCATGGTTCTATGAAGGTCAAAAACAAAACAAAATAAGATAGCTTTCTCTGATCAATTTTTGTAATTTATGTCAAATATTTCTATCAAAGGCTAAGCTTCAGTAACTTATTAGTGAATTCTGGATCTGGTGTTTACAGGATAACTGACCAAAATAAAAACAGACTGGAGCCCAATAACCACTTTACTGCTTTGCAGCCTTTTTAATCAGGGCTCCAGTCTATGTTCTTGACATTAGCAAATTATATTTGAAACACATTTATTTGTGATTAAAAACGGCACATTTGATCATTTATTAACTTTATTTGAACACTTTAACAAAAGGGAATGTAATAATTTATTTGGTGTAAAAGTATATAGAATAATTTAAGATTTCTGTGATGGTCCAACACACTCAGACATATGTTTACTGCTGTGTTTGTGAAAGTCCTCCACAGTTCCTTCACACCATGTGAACATTTCTGCTCCAACATCTGGGTGCCAACTTCCTTCAGTCCACTCCTGGTGAGATGCTCCTCAGATGTTTCCCCTCAGCCATCTACAGTAGTTTTCAGTTAATGTCAGAGTCAGCCAAGCGATACGTCAGCTCAGTTTTTACGTTCTCCGGGCTGCTCTGCTCCGTGGACAGCACCGTCTCAACAGGAAATGACATAAACAAGCTGTCCTTGGCTTTTTTGGGTGAAGGCGAGTCTCCTGAGAAGAAGAGCGGTTCTGCAGTTTTAAAAGTTTCTGGAGACGTGGTTTGCATCCTGCGTTTGGCATTCTTCTTCTTCTCTTGTTTGTAGGCTGTGTTCATATTAGCGATCACCTTAAGCAGCACAAGCACACAAACAGAAAAACAACAAAAATGTCGGTAGATTTGACAAAACATTTATAATATCATGTATACAGAGCCATGCTTTGTTGTTTTCCCAGAGTTAAAAACATTTATCATTTGTAACTGGTGTTATTTAGGAAAAGTGCTTAAATGAGGAAAACAGACCCCCAAAAATAAATAATTTAAAGAGCAACAAAATTTGCAACATGTAAACAGATAAACACTGCCTCAACTGACCAATCTGGTTCTCAGTTCAAATTTTTATCTTTAGTTTGCTGGATTATTTTTTTTACATTTTTCTTGCTTTTATGGTGATTTTTTGTTACTTAAATTAATTGAAAATGTTAAATTGCAGAATTAGTACTAAAATAATAAAGTTTTAAAAGTTAAAGTCCCATTAGTGACCCATCCCTTGGGGGAGCGGTGAGCTGCAGACACGGCCGCACTCAGGAACTATTTGGTGTTTTAACCCCCCAGTCCAACCCCTTAATGCAGAGTGTCAAGCAGGGAGGCATTGGGTCCCATTTTTAAAGTCTTTGGTATGACCTGACCATGGATTTGAACCCACAACCTCCCAGTCTCAGGGCAAACACTCATACCACTAGGCCACTGAGCTGGTAACACTGGGTGCACCAGAAGATGTGGCTCCAGGTTTTATTTTACCCATTACAGCTGTTTAATCTCTCACTGTAGATAATTGTCACAACCATTCACCAAACCACTTCTGGCCCTAAAGCATCCAGATGGAGTATCAGGATCAGCACCTTCATCAGAAACTTGCTCTATCCAGTCCTGTAAATGTCAGCTGCCCTCTGACGGAGGATCTACAGGTGGCAAGGGCCAGTTTTAATTATTTACTGAAAGTAAAACTCTGTGTGTCATCCACTCAAGGGTTGGTGCTCTACAGCTGGAGGACATCAAGGATGAAAAGCAGAAGAGCTGGAGCACTCAAGTGAGTCCAAATGGTTTTTTAAATGCAAAAAAAGGGAAACTAACGTTTCGACACCAAATGTGTCAAGACACATTCAGGAGCTTCATTGTGAGGAAAACAATGACTGAGCAATGAGAGGTGAGTGAGAGAGCTCTTTAACTGGTGGGAGACTGGTGTCCACCCAGTAGCAGGTGGGGAGCTGGTCACGCACGGCTGGCGAGAGTTGGGCGTGAGGAGGACCTGACACAGAGTGACTGATCATATTTCAAAAAGATAAAGTAAAAAATGGCGTCTCTGTGAACTTGACCTTCAAAGCGCTACACGTGCGCGCACGGGCAGCCCTGACACTAGACAATAAATAGTTCTGCTTTTAACACTCGGTTTTGTTTTGTTTTTTCAGATTTCAGACACTGGAAGTCTAACTAGATGTGCCACATTTTATTTCTCAGATTCCTTTTTAATCAAGATTTTTGTTGCGTCTTCTGCAGATGATCGAGGGTTAGTTTGAATTATCCATTTCCTGTTTTGTGACTTCTACCATCAACAACCAGTGTTCTGAATGGTGCACGTTTTCTGCATGGAAGCTCAGAAACCAGACTCGTTACCAGCTGCTTCACAGCGTTTTGTTGCTCTTGCATAATGGCCATGTGTTCAGAAGCCTTCTCCTTTGTGGAAAACGTGTCGTGCTCTGGCTCACCAAAGTCCAGGATGTTTAGTGTAGTCTACAAGAAAAAACACATTAATGAGCAAAAAAAACTATTAAAAGCTGTTATCTGTCATTTAGGCTTACCTCGTTCTGTAAACTGGCCTTTCTGTTAAACATGAGCATGTAAGGGGAGAACTTGGTCGTGGGGTTGGTGGACGTACGGAACAAAAAGAGCAAAGCGTCCAAAAAGTCATCCCATTCCTCCTGCTTCTCCTCTACCATCTGCACCATGGCCTCCTTCATCTGTGGGCTTGTGTTGTCATGCAGCGGGTTGAGCTGAGGCTGAATCAGAGGAGAAACCTTCTGCACCAGGTTCCACCTCTCACACAACAGCTGTGTCACCTGAAAACCAAAACCGTGATCAGAGCTCCCACGTCTAAACCCAGATCACTACACACATCTGCTGCTCACCCGGTCACAGAAGTCAGGACTCTGGGTGCACACCATCATTTTAGGAGTGCCAAACCTGATGGAACAGAGACAAAGAAAAGACATGCTGTGATAAAAAGATGGTGGACCTCTGTAACCAGGTATCATGCATTTAACAAGGTTTTCGCCTTTTTCCCACTAATCCCACAAACTAAGGTGATATCCCTCATTTTGACTGGTATTCAGGAGCTGTCGCTACAGGACACAGGTTTGTTTGGATTACATCAAATAATAAGCAGCAAAATCTCTCCTCGCAGAGATTGTAGGTAACCTGACCTTGGACCTTGCTGTGAGGCAACGGTGCAACCAACTACACAGTAAAGCAGCATAACATCAAGTTAAGAGGAGCTCCTGAGATAGAACGACTTCTGTTTAGAGTTAAAGGTGCAATATGTAAAAATGACATCCTGTGGTCAAACTGGGTACTGCAGCCCATTTTCATAAGCAAAACGTCACTCTCTCACTGCTGTTTCGTGAGTTTCATGCCGATCAGCACCAAAAGATTCTAGATGACAAAGATGAGTCATACACAGTAAGTTCGGTCAGGCGCACTTACTACACTTATTACGGTAGTATGCCTCTGGCATTAGAGGGAGCGCCTTGTTTGCTGTCAGCTGTTATAGTTCTGAACGACTCATTAAAGAAAGTCAAACGCCACGATTAACTCATTCACTTCACACATATTTCACTGTAGTATCAAGTTGTTGGTAATTGAAAAAGTAGCTTAAGATATTTTTAGAGCTGACTATTTGCTTCTAATTCACCGTTAGCATTGTTAGCTCTATGTTAGCCTCTATCCTGATTCACCCAATATTAGAGTAAAACAAGCTTAGAGTAAAGCAAGCTTTTTGCCTGCTGGAGTTAAATTACAAATGCTGGCGCTGCAGAATTAGCTCGGCACAGACTCTGCAACCCCGTGGGCTCACAGATTGTAAACAAAGACTACGTCCCTCTTTAGTATTTTTTAAAGGAGAAAAACTGACAACCCTCCAGCCGGATGAGAATGAAATCTGTTTGAATGTAACCTTCCTCCCAACACGACTGAGACATTAGACTGTTTTGTGATTATTTCGTTGTGAAATTCTTACTTATTGCTATTTTAAGTGTAATTTTGGGCCTCTGGGGTTGGATTTCAGTAATAAAGCTGGTTCTGATGCAGTTCTACAGTGCACCACCTGTGTGGGTCTGGCTGGAGTTAAGGTAATGAAACTATGTGGTGCACAACATTAAAGTATTTTACTAGAATTATTACTGCCTTCTGACTGGTTCTGATTTTCATTCACGTCATTTTTAATGCGATATTTGTGCATGATTCTGAATAAAGTATGAGTTTTAAATCTGGGTCAGTATATTTGTTGAAATACATAAAATGAATAATAGTAACTGCTGGTTTGGTTCAGTATCTGGTTCTGTGAGAACATCTTTATTATCATGGATCACATCCACCATATACAAAGTTCATTAACTTTACCAGATGTATTAGAAAACTACAACACATAGCTGAAATCATTATGCTGGTGAAGGTTCTCAGTCATCCAGGTCATGGTAATCCAAAAGGGTTTAAATGAAGGCAACTGGACTTCTTTGATTTCTTTGAAGACGTTTCACTTCTCATCCGAGGAGCTTTGTCAGTTCTGACTGGAATATGGGAGAGTCAAGCTTTAAAACCCCATCGACCGCGACGACTCATCAGGAGGATGGGAGGGGGTATTCATAGGTAGTTTCTGCTCGTTGAGCAACAATAGACAGCTACAGTTTATAAGTTTGACCCATATTCCAGTCAGAACTGACAAAGCTTCTCGGATGAGAAGTGAAACGTCTTCAAAGAAATCAAAGAAGTCCAATTGCCTTCATATTACCTGAATATGCACTTAGAGATGCATCTTGCCACAGATAGCGGATCTGTCTTCTGCATGGGGAACGCCTCTGGCCATTTGCTGAAATAATCAACGATGAGTAAAACACTTCTGTTGCCTTGCTGCGTCTCAGGAAAAGGCCCTGATGAAGAAGAGATAAGGACACTCAGCAAATCCTATTAGAGAAATACTGAGACGTCACCAGAAAACAAAACTCTAGAGTCAAAAACCTATAACGTCAATCCCAACGATATCCCATGGTGCGTCCACTTTAATGGGTCGGATGGTCCTGGACTGGTTTTTGTTTCTCTCTGTGTGTTGACACGTCTCACACACTTTTATCTGAAACACACAACGGTTGTTACCATCACTGTTCACTCCGGGCACCAACACCCACCTTGAGTGTCCCACAGATGTAAAAATGTACTGAACACAACACGACTCAGACCTTCAGACGTGGTCTAGGACAAACGGATGTACGATATTTAGGCATCAACATCGGTATCGGCCGATGTTAGTCAACATGTAATATATCGGTATTGGCCCATTAATTAAAACTTGGCTGATATTGACAACTGATGTTTATTTCCATCTTGTCTGTTATTCCAATAAATGTAAACACTTCTTCTGAATGTGGGTCTGTTACGTCATGTGTTCACGTACATCAGCGTTTACAGAAGCTAGATGAAAAGCTGTGACCAAAAAATAAAAGTACGCTCCGTAGAACATCGTGGCGCTCCATTTTAAACAAACACAGCCATGTTTGTTCACACTGGACGTCTGCTACTTCTTTTTCCACAGCCATTTCCAGTATGTTAGATATTTCCACGCATGTCAAAAAGATTTATTCCGATCAAACGTGACGGATGTAAATGACTGTCATAATCAGATTTTCAGGGCCCATAGTCAACCTCTAATCCAAACTGTGATCTGATTAAATAAACACACCTAGTGGTAGAGATGCTGCACAGGAATGTAGGGGTTAACCTGAAGCACAGAAGCAATGTAGGTCGCTTGTACACTGTTAAAAGTTTAGGGAAATATATTAAATACATTATGGGTAAAATCTGTTATCGGCTACAACAGTATTATTACTACTTGATATCGGCCCAAATTTTCCTATCAGAGCATCTTTTATCCGGAACACAACACAGTTATGATCCACACTGGGAAACTGATCCCTGCAGATCCCAGTTAGTCTGAACTGATTCAGCAGATCAGTGAAAATCTGTGTACCCAGTCCACCACGTCCTTGATGATCCCCAGCCAGTAGTAGCTGCTCTGGATCCGGTGGACGGTCTTCTTCTGGCCCAGGTGATGGCCGATGTCGTTGAAGTGGCAGTCCAGGAAAATCTGCCTCTTCCTCTCAGCTTCAATCACCACCTCCCTCTTCTCATCCTTCTTGGGTCCCACATAGTACAGCTTCCCCTCTGGAACAGATGACCACTGCTGCGTTCACAACTGTCGGACGTTTCCGATTCACTCACAAATACACTTTACTGCTGACAAGCTCAGACAGGTTCCGATACGGACTTGAAAGAAGAACTCACCATCGATGATAAACTTCTGGGCATATCGTTTGAGATTCTTCTTCTGTAAAGGATTCATGGTCTGAGGGAAAGTGCCTTTAGCCACGAACGTGTAAATGTCTCCGAGTTTACTGGAGCTGGACTCAACCACCTCCTCCTCGGCTACTTGTAACGAGTCCACACTAAGCATGCCGGACAGCGACTCCGCAGCTCGATGGACGGAAATATAGCGACTGCCCGTCGGCATAGTCAGCAGCAGAGCAGACCTCGCTGCTATCGAAGAAAACAAACTAACTCAGCGCTAACGAGATGAAAACACAACCAGCCCGTTTGGTTTGACTTCTTCTTCTTCTTCTTCCTGTACGTGGTTTGGAGTGCTTCTTTCCTATAGCACCCCCTGCCGGTCAAACCTCCCACCTACAGCTCCATCTGATGTCATTTTTTTTCTTTATTGGAAAAACTCAAAAATTAAAATTCTAACATTAGTTTTATCGTACAAAAAAGTCTGAGCTGTAACAAAAACAAAGAACAAACAAAAAGGAACACCAATGCATTTAATAATCTTAAATGACAAGCTGACTCCACATACTCCAGTCATGTGTGGGCTTCTGCTTCACATTGTTTCAATGTACTTTCATTTTTAAAGGCCTGAAATATTTTTAGGAAATGATATTTAAGAATAAAACATTTTCACCAATAAAATGAAAGCATCTAAGCCAAATACTTCCCTTTTATTTTCCAAATGAAAGTCAATGGCACACCTATGGTGGACAACACCTGATTCACTATTTTAATGTGTTTAATGTGTGTATCACCGTTTTGGGTTTATTCCTTCAGTTTAGCCAATATGTAACATTAAAACATGGATGATGATTCATCTCTTTGGTTTGAGTCAGTGATCGGTCCAAATCAACATTAACCCTAACCAACCAGTCTGGAGAACATTTGGTAGGACATTTTGAATTAAGCTCAGAGGTCAATGGAACACCATCTCAATGCTGATTTGGACCAATCACTGACTCAAACCAAAGAGATGAAACATCATATTTTCACATTTTTGACCACAAAACATTCTTCACAAAAGTTTTCATGAGAATTTTAGCTGTCCATCAGGGAGCTGAGGGTGCATCACAGCAGTGACGCGTCAATGTTAAATATCGGCTTCTCAGCCAGTGAAAAATTATTAGGAAGCCATTATAGACATGTTTTTAAGTGGAAAAGTGAAGATTTCAGGTGATGACCCCTTTAAAGACCCATTCCTTAACTTTGTGGATATATGGTCTCTGTCGCCTTCTCAAGTCTTGCTGCGTAACGTCACTGTTGTAACATTAAATCTCTCTCTCGGGCATAAGAGGCATGTTTACATTCCTAATGTCAGGCAAAACAATGAAAACAAACTTTTCCACCTCCACACATTGAATAAAAAGTTTTATCAGGACTGTACAACTTTATGCCCGACCAAACACAATAACCCTGGTGAAATCATTTATTACTTACCTATCCATTAGCAGCACGGCTAGGTCAGAGTCCGTAGTTCATGCTGTTCTTTCTAAAAGAGCTCTCCAGCGAGGAAAAGACGGCCCAATAATAACTCTGGGCTTTGCTCTTGCTCTATCACGTTCTCCTTTTCTTGTCCTATATTCCTCTGATAAGGGATTTCTAGCTTTCTTTGGTGAATCTGCCACTGCTAAACCACGAGTCTACATTATACAATATGGCAAGCCAAAGGGATGAAGAAATTGCGCATTCTAAACTTGCATTATGTCCGCCAAAACGCTCGTTCAATACGCGGACATAATGCTCGCTTTTAGAACAGAAGAGTTTTTGTCCCCTTTGGCGTCAAAACTCGCATTCAAGATGCGCATTTTGGCAGACATAACGCGCGTTTAGAACGCACACTTTTTTTTATCCCTTTGGCTTGCCATATTCTGCTGTAAAGCAACACCCATTCAGTACTTCCAGTAACGACTCGAGCTCAAAAACTGTATAGTGCGGTAAACAGACGTGGGACCCCCCAACACTATCACAGGTACAAAAATGAACATAATAAATGATAGTATGACGCCAAAACTTTACAAAAAAGCATAATTTTAAGGTGTAAAAGTTGTGGAATGTTGCTTTAAAGCAGGTTGGTTGCAGGGGAGAAAATATGTTCATAATTCTTTTTTAATGAATATTTACACCATTTGGTGTACCCCAAGGATCTTTTCTAGGCCCTACACTTTTCTCACTTTTCTTCGACCCTGTTGATTTTAAATTTGTGTTTTTATATTTTGGTTTTAATCGTTCTATTGGTTTTAGTTTGTTGTTCTTTTAACTCTTTTAACTTTTTTGATTTTTCTTATGATATATATGACTATTTTAGCTTGTGTTTTTTACCTGTTTTTATGTGCAGCGCTTTGGTCGGTTGTAATGCCGTGTTGAAAGCGCTCTACAAATAAAGTGGTATGGTATGGTATGGTATGTTGCCACTTGGAAACGTCAAAAGACATAATTTGTCTTTCCATTGTTATGCTGATGATGTCCCAGTTTATCTGCCAATAAAGTCCAGAAATGGTTATACAATATCTTCCTTGTTACACTACATGCATGACAGAGTTATGGTTGTCAGAAAATTTCTTACCTCTCAACGACAAAACTGAGTGTATTCTTTTTTCCTCACCAACCATGCAGAATGTCACACTGTCAGGTTTTGGATTTTTAGCCCAGAGTCTTAAACATCAGGTCAGAAATGTAGGTGTCATATTTGAAAACGGCATGAAATTTGACAAGCAGGTTGATTCAGTTGTCAAGACTAGCTTCTTTCAGCTCCATCTTTTGGCCAAAGTAAAACCATTTCTAAGTCGCTGTGACCTAGAAAGAGACATGTATGCATTTATCTGCTCCTGTTTGGACTACTGCAATGCTCTGTACAGGTGCTGGTCATAAAATTAGAATATCATGAAAAAGTTAATTTATTTCAGGAATTTCATTCAAAAAGTGAAACTTGTATATTAGATTCATTCATTACACAAAGACTGATATATTTCACATATTTATTTCATTAATTTTGATGATTATAACTGACAACTAATGAAAATCCCAAATTCAGAATCTTAGAATATTGTGAAAATATTCTATATTGAAGACACCTGGTGCCACACTCAGCTAATTAACTCAAAACACCTGCAAAAGCCTTTAAAGGAAGGCAAACGCCACGATTAACTCATTCACTTCACACACATTTCACTGTAATATCCTGTTGTTGGTAACTGAAAAAGTAACTTAAGATATTTTAGAGCCGACCATTTGCTTCTAATTCACCGTTAGCATTGTTAGCTCTATGTTAGCTCTATGTTAGCCTCTAGCCTGCTTCACCCAATATTAGAGTAAAACAAGCTTAGAGTAAAGCAAGCTTTTTGCCTGCTGGAGTTAAATTACAAATGCTGGCGCTGCAGAATTAGCTCGGCACAGACTCTGCAACCCCGTGGGCTCACAGATTGTAAACAAAGACTACATCCCTCTTTAGTTTTTTTTAAAGGAGAAAAACTGACAACCCTCCAGCCGGATGAGAAATCTGTTTGAATGTAACCTTCCTCCCAACACGACTGAGACATTAGACTGTTTTGTGATTATTTCATTGTGAAATTCTTACTTATTGCTATTTGAAGTGTGTAATTTTGGGCCTCTGGTGTTGGATTTCAGTAATAAAGCTGGTTCTGATGCAGTTCTACAGTGCACCACCTGTGTAGGTCTGGCTGGAGTTAAGGTAATGAAACTATGTGGTGCACAACATTAAAGTATTTTACTAGAATTATTACTGCCTTCTGACTGGTTCTGATTTTCATTCACGTCAATTTTAATGCGATATTTGTGCATGATTCTGAATAAAGTATGAGTTTTAAATCTGGATCAGTATGTTTGTTGAAGTACATAAAATGAATAATAGTAACTGCTGGTTTGGTTCAGTATCTGGTTCTGTGAGAACATCTTTATTATCATGGATCACATCCACCATATACAAAGTTCATTAACTTTACCAGATGTATTAGAAAGCTACAACACATAGCTGAAATCATTGTTTTGTATCTGATCACCCCACCTATATAAAGCTTACCTCACACTGGAAGCATCAGCGTTGCGGAACGGTTTACTCGCGATTTTCGCTGATTACCAGTGCACACCGGGAGAATCACAGCCGCAAAGTGGCTTCACCGCCACGCTCCTCGCTGTACTTGTGAGATCACAAAATCCCTCGAGACTTCCGCCCTTCCCCTCGCTTAACTCGTGAGATCTATGCGTGAGATCACATATCAGAAGATAAAACCATAATTCTTTATTCTTAACAAACACTTTACTAAAGGCGATGTACTTCTCCACAAAGACGACGTGCTTCTCCGATGGTTTCTTCTCAAACATTAATGTTAGACAAGGGTCTCCTTCAGCTGGTAATCTGTGGCAGATTCTGCATGCCATACACGCTGGTGCATAGACTCGAAGTAAGCGACACCACTGTTTTGTCTGACTGAATGAGCAGCCAATCGCAAACTAGCTCTGCCCTGTTTGTCTTGATTAGTAGACTTAGACATTCTGCTGTAAAATGTCATTATGAAATAAATCAGCGGTGGGATTTATTAAACACTATTAAGAAATAACAGCTGACTTTGTGAAAAGGACCTTATGTAATAAAAACTGAAATAATTAAATCAAAACGCCCCAATAATTATTTGAATGATTATGAAAAAATGACATCTGAAGTAAAGTTTTATATTCATAAACAGATTTTAAAAGAATGAAAATATTTCATAATATTGACCTTAGATTTTTACATAACATCCTGTTATTTCACAATTTCATTGTCAGTTTCGGTAATTGTCTATTGTTTATTCATTTAGATATTTATTTCATAATGTATTATTTATTTATTTATTTTATTTTGAACACTTTGGATTCCATACATTTTTTGCTTTCACGGCAAGGAGGATGGGGCACTATGGGGGACAGTCAGTGTGCATTGAGCAGGCTTTTTTGACGTGCGTTATATGTGTAACAGCTGTTGGTGGGGATCGTCCACATTTATGGTTTAACCAAAGACTGTATATATAAGGGTTTAACCTTTATTTTTTTTACTTGACTCCATCACGTGGTAGGCACAGATATATGTACGTAGACGCCTCGTGGACTGGCGCTGCCGTAGTGACCGGCCGCCATCTTACTTGGGTCTCCATTCGACCCCAGTGCATTCATTTCTCCTGAGGAAGGTGCTTACCCAGCTAAAAACACATTTTATCGAGCTTTTTCACAAAAGCAGACACATGGTCTGGTGTGATAATTAAAATATAAACATAATTAAACAAAATAAATTAAAATATAAAATCCCATCAGGTAGGCTAGGAAAGTCAACAGTGATCCCACGTGATCTGTTTTCAATAGTACACCGGTTGTTGCAACTGTAGGCTGTACAAAAACGGGCATAATTGCTCACTCTGCAATTGACTTTGGAGAATGAGGAGAGACCCATCCAATATGGCGGCGACGCTGTTACGCACTCCAGCGCCCAATGGCGTCTACATATGTGGTAGGACACCGGAAATGCTATTTTTGAGGTATATTTACGTTTTTTTTAGTGTTCTGTTTGAGTAAACATGACAACTGAGAGAGACGGGGAACCTCAGTTTTATCTGTGTAGCTGCTTCACAACTGATAACATCTTCCTGGACGACTACAAACTTCATGTCCGCTACGTGTCCGAGCAGCAGTTCAGGCTGAACTACCAGAAAGTGAGTACTTGGTTTGGTTACAGTGTAAACATGGCGGGATGTTGTGCCAGGAATAGCTTGCCTGCAGAGAGGAGCCTGCCCTTGTCTCGGGAACGCGCACCGCTCCACACGAAGCATACTTTAGGTATGAGTGACGACGAGGCTACTTACTGTTATCCGCATGCTTCCTCAAAGCGATGTTTTGGCAGATAAAGAAATTACGGTTTTTGACATTCGGACCTTTTTACAAGGGTGACCTTGCCAAGAAATGGCTTCCACAAATAAAACACAAGTCACAGCAGCAGCAGCAAACCTCCCAAACTAAAGACATCTTATAGCCTGGCAAGCACACACACAGACACACACACACACACACACACACACACACACACACACACACACACGCACGCACGCACACACACACACACACACGTGTTGCTTTAGCGGCCGAAGTTTCATTTAAAGGATTCTTTATTGTTCTTCTGACACACCATGTGATTTTGTTGAGAGGCGCTATAGAATAAAAAAAAAACTGTCTTCATTGTAGGGTGCCATTTGTAAAGTCAAAGAGTCACAATTTAACAGCAGTATTTTGGGTTTATTATATAAGAAAAAAAAGGGATTTCTTTTTTCAAAGTCATATTTTTACCATGTTATTCATACATTTATAAATGTTAAAGTTCCCAATTAAATATTTAGCTAGCAAGCTAAATATTTAATTTAGAGTTAAATATTTATTTTACAAACAAAATATTTAGGTCAGATCTAAACATTTAACTTGTATAATAAATATTTAATTTACTAACTCAATATTTAATTTGGAGCTAAATATTTAGCCCAAAAAGTAAATATTTATTTTTCAAAATAAATATTTAGATCCCAGCAAAGTATTTATTTTGGAGCTAAACCTAAATATTGATTTTGCAATCTAAATGTTGATTTTGCAAACTAAATGTTTAGCTCCTAAATAAATATTTAGCTGGGATCTAAATATTATTTAATTTGGAGCTAAATATTTAGTTTGTAAACTAAATATATAGCTCCAAATGAATCATTTAGTTAGTAAATTAAATATTTATTTTACAAACTAAATATTTAGGTCTAATTTAAATATTGAGTTTGTAAATTAAATATTTAGCTTGCTAACTAAATATATTTGGGAACTTTAACATTTATAGATGTATGAATAACATGGTAAAAATATGACTTTGAAAAATTAAATCCAATTTTTTTTCTCTCTTGATAGGCTAAATAACCCAAAATACTGCTGTTAAATTGTGACTCTTTGACTTTACAAATGGCACCCCATAACATATTCTATATCAAATCTTTAATATTTAAACAGCTTATTGTACAGGTTTATTGCTGATGTGTCTGTCAGCTGTTTTATGGAGGCAGCGGAGGACGATATTTAAAATAAGCCATGTTCCTCAAATTTCTGAATGTTCACTTCCTCTAATGTGGCTGTTGTGAGCGATGCACATTCTCAAATCTCAGCAGGCAGACTTTTCTCGGCACAACACGAGATGTGTTTCATGTGGAGCTGACACATGTCTGCTTGTGTTTACGTTTTCTTCTTTCAGCTGCTTATAAGGCTTGGTTGCGTCTCGGACCAGCAGTTTGAAGATGTGCTCAAAAAGGTAAAAAAGAATCAAAATTAAAATTAACATAATTTATTCTCATTAAAAAATTTTAATTCTTTATATCCTCTAGTTGCTGTAACAATCAGTTGTGCAGAGATCGATTAGTTTAGTCCGCTGAGATCTGTGTGTGTTTGGTCTTGACTTTCTCTTCTGGTTCAGGAGAGGAGTGAAACAAATGTTACATGCATGATGCTTGAAGTAAATCTCTTCAAACTCGCTCTCGTCTACTACATCCACA
Source organism: Aphyosemion australe (assembly GCA_006937985.1). Taxonomy (NCBI): domain Eukaryota; kingdom Metazoa; phylum Chordata; class Actinopteri; order Cyprinodontiformes; family Nothobranchiidae; genus Aphyosemion; species Aphyosemion australe. The sequence goes on along the minus strand of SSNS01000050.1, from coordinate 1,354,118 downwards.
CAACTGAACAATGGTTTGTTAAAAAAAGGATGCTGCTAGAGCTTTATTGTGTAGGAGACATTTTACAAATGCATCCGTCCTGATTTGGTCCCTCACACATCTCCAACTTTGAAAAGAGTCACCAATGTTGACCCTCATTTTATTTCTCATGTTGTCGTTCAGTTTTTGGGAAGGATGGCGTGGCTTTTTAGTTTAGAAATTAATTCAGTTCCACTTCTTTTGATGGCTTCCTTGCTGTTCAAAACGCAGTTTTTAACCATCCGGAGTGGAATGACAAATGCCGACGCAGTATTAATTGAAGACTTGGCAACTTCGCGGGCTCAAGTATGAATGGCTCTGGGAGGCAGGACAGATTGTAAACAAAGAGGAGCGAGACTGGCAACCCCCCAGTCAGCTGAGTTTGAGATCTGTGTTAATGCAACCGTCCTTGCAACATGATAGAGACTGTTCCGTGATTATTTCACTGTAAAATTCTTACATATTGTGCCTTTAAGGAGTTGAATGCATGTTTGTTTGGAGTTAGTTTTATTCTTGTTTGGAAGTGTTTGTTCACTTCGTGCAGCCTTCTCAGTCAGCTTCAGAGCTGTAAGTCAGTTTTGTTACCATGACAGCGCGTGTAGTTGAATGTGGACTAAAATTGTATTCGTGCGGTTTGTGGCTCCACAAAGGGTCCCAAATCACGGCACAGCTCCAGAAGGATCCCCTTCAGGAAGCGGTTTCTGCTCAGGAGCCACTCTGGATTCTCACCAAGCAGATCAGTGCGATCATGGAAGACGCATTTCCTTCAGAGTGCATGCTCTGCTAAATCCTCCAATAACACAAGATCAGCCATGCTACAATGTCAGATTCCTGTAGGTAACAGGTGTCTTCTATAGGTTCTAACACCAGTTATGTGATAAAGCTGTTTCTCCACAGTCAGAATTACTTATTGGGTAAAAAATATTTCTGGATGAGGAACACGCATGGATGACTGAGACCTTCAGTGTTGCGGTTCCCCGGTTCTACCACTAGATGCTGTTCATACGCATGGTCAGAGCTGTTCTTCTATTTAGGAACATACACACACACACAGTAATGACCACATTATGCGTAAAATTGTTCCTGTGCAAGAAAAACGTACAGATCTCTGCGTAAGTATGGTTGGTAAATGAGGGCCCTGGATTCTACTCTCCCGGGGATCAAGCCCAGCCTCACATGGATTAGTAAGAAAGCTATGTGTGAAGGGCCCTGACAGACTAGCCAAACACCTGAAAAACAACATCAGCTGGTCCAGTTAGGAAAAGGACCTTGACTTCTGAGTGTGCAGATGGCAAATGGACAAAACAAACAAGCTTGAGCTGATGGAGTTGTGATTGTGATAAGTGACCCAAGAAATATCTATTTGACATTAACTGAATGACTGCTCTGCTCAGATTTCCCAGGAAGTGAACAGACGAAGACAGCTAGCTGTCACATCTGCTGAGCGGGCTGCTGCAATAAAGCACATGTACCAGCCTCTCCATCATCATGTCTACCATCTGCAGGTACTTAATGCAGCAGTTACTACTGATAGCCCTGTTAATGATGTTCCATTAGCACCTTGCTGAGACCACCTGCATGCCACCTCCCCTCAGGAGACCTACCTCACTTCGGAGTTCAAGCAGGTTGTGGAGTATTGTCGAAGCAGGAATGCCAGCAAAGAAGGCCTCTTAATATTGTTGAAAGAAGTGGCAGGTGAGCTTGATAGTGCTGTCAGCTCTTCTGAGGCAAATAAATAAAGGATCTGACTCCCTCTGGTGGTGGAAATAAGTTAACAGCTTCCAGTTGACTAAATCTTACATTTGATTGGGATAGGGAAGCTGCTATTACTCCTCTTAATTCTCATAGAATTATTAAAGGTGTGTCTATCATTTTTATACTATTTTTTTGTATTTTGCCGTTTTTGTTAAATTGTTACACGTAATACACTTCCCGGCCAAAAAAACAGTCGCCACCAAAAAAGGTCACACGCTAAAAATTTGTTGGACCACCTTTAGCTTTGTTTGCACATCCCAAAGATTCTCAATGGGGTTCAGGTCTGGACTCTGTGGTGGCCAACCCATGTGTGAAAATGATGTCTCACGCTCCCTGAACCACTCTTTCACTATCTGAGCCCGATGAATCCTGGCATTGTCATCTTGGAATATGGCCGTGCCATCAGGGAAGAACAAATCCATTGATGGAATAACCTGGTCATTCAGGATATTCAGGTAGTCAGCTGACCTCATTCTTGGAGCACATCCTGTTGCTGAACCTAGACCTGACCAACTGCAGCAACCCCAGATCATAGCCCCGCCCCCACAGGCTTGTACAGTAGGCACTAGGCATGATGGGTGCATCACTTCATCTGCCTCTCTTCTTACACTGATGCACCCATCACTCTGGAACAGGGTTCATCTGGACTCATCACACCAGTTTTTAATAACGTGTTGGACAGTTCTGAACCCAGTTTTAGTCGTTTCTGCAATCTCCTTAGATGTTTTCTCTGCTTGATGCATGCCAGTCATGTGACCCTTCTCACACAGACTAACATCTTTTCCACGACCACCAGATGTGTCTTTCCACATGGTTGTTGAAGAAATGAGAAACAACTCATTGCACCAGTTGGGTTAAATGACTTGTTGCAGCTGAAATATATTACTGCCCATGCAGTAATTATCCAATAGGAGGCTCCTACCTATTTGCTTAGTTAAATCCAGGTGGCGACATTTTTTTGACTAGGCAGTGTATGAAGTACAGTTGTGTGTATCAATATATTGTGCAGCTTTAATTTCATGTGCATAATTTTCCAGGAAGCTATACATTCACACTACTCTCTATTTCTGTTGAAGCTCCAAGGGTGTATTGTTTACCTGTGTTTGAGAAACACTTCTGTGAAGAGTTGGTTGAGGAACTGGAACACTTTGAGCAGTCATCAGCCCCTAAAGGAAGGCCCAACACCATGAACCACTATGGGGTAATACGCTGCTTATTTAAGTAGTTAAGTTTCCTGGAAAATGGTCATGTTTCAGTAACATTTCTTTGTCCATGTGTTATTTGGTGCGTTGCCCTACCGTGGATACATTATTAAATGTAAAATTAAAATTAGCAGACACATGCAGGGCTTTGTTTGTTTGAATACTTCTGTCAGTCAGGAAATGTCAAAAATAATTCATACTTTAAAAATAGTAACAGAGTCCATACACACAGAAGGTTTAGAGGTTGCAGCAGGCTAAGAGATATCTGGTTAACGCGACCCCTCTTATTTATACACACACACACACACACACACACACACACACATATATATATATATATATAATATAAAGAACCATATATGAAGCCCTGTGAGTAATAAAACATGCATCTCTTTAGGAAACTTGTTTTGTTTTTGTATAACTTTTCCTCCAGATTCTTCTCAACGAGCTGGGCTTTGACGAGGGCTTCATGACTCCTCTTCGTGAACACTACCTGCAGCCAATCACCTCACTGCTTTACCCGGATTGCGGGGGTCACTGTTTAGATAGTCACAAGGCCTTCGTAGTCAAATATGACATGAATGAAGATCTGGACCTGAGTTACCATTATGATAATGCAGAGATCACCCTTAATGTGTCTCTCGGCAAAGAGTTCACTGATGGCAACCTTTACTTCGGTGACATGAGACAGGTGAAACCACAATTAAGTGTTTCAGACTCTTTAATCTTAGAAGAGTTGGCTGCATATGAGATTTTGTCAGTTTCTTATCTTGTTTGAAGGTTGTGGTTTTGCTGTGTCCTGCAGGTGCCCATATGTGAGACGGAGTGCACAGAGGTTGAACACAAGGTCACAAAAGGACTCCTCCATCGGGGCCAACACATGCATGGGGCCCTGCCTATTTCTGGTGGTCAGCGCTGGAACCTCATCATTTGGATGAGAGCCTCACAAGAACGCAACAAACTGTGCCCCATGTGCAACAGGAGGCCTTCGCTGGTAGAGGGAGATGGCTTCGCTGACGGCTTCACAAAACACCCAGAAGGATTGCTGAATACTTCATGTGTGTTGACGTGACAACCTGCTGATGCCATGGGACTGTAGAAAACGGTTTAACTTATCATGATATTATTGTGTTCCAATTTGGAACAGATTATACTTTTGTGATTGTGCTTTTGTAGTTTTTACAAAGACATTTTGACAATACCCAACAAAACTTACACTAGCATCTCTCTGGCACATCAAGTCCTTCCAATACAATGCGCTTATTGATGATAATGAGGGTTCAGTGCCCAGAGTCCTGCAACAGGGTGTGTGAAATGTGTAAAAGTTGTTTCACCGATAGAAAAATACATGCGATTTACAAGTATGGGTCTGGTTGAAGGTTTCCTTAAAGCAGGTTGGTTGCAGGGGGGAAAATATGTTCATAATTATTTTTTAATGAATATTTACACCATTTGGTGTACCCCAAGGATCTATTCTAGGCCCTACACTTTTCTCACTTTACATGTTGCCACTTGGAAACATCATTAGAAGACATAATTTGTCTTTCCATTGTTATGCTGATGATGTCCTAGTTTATCTGCCAATAAACTCCAGAAATGGTGATACAATATCTTCCATGTTACACTACATGCATGACATAGAGTTATGGTTGTCAGAAAATTTCTTACCTCTCAACGACAAAACTGAGTGTATTCTTTTTTCCTCACAAACCATGCAGAACGTCACATTGTCAGGTTTTGAATTTTTAGCCGAGTTTTAAACATCAGGTCAGAAGTGTGGGTGTCATACTTGAAAACAGCATGAAATTTGACAAGTAGTAAAATAATGCCCATTGTGCATGTGTGTAACTTCAGCTTGATGTCTTTCCGCCTTTGCAGATGCTCAGGACAAGTAGAAAACATGGCGGTAGGTAAACAGAAGTGGTCTGATGCCGACACTATTTTTTTATTGGAAACACTACGGGAGCTCAATATTATTGAACGTCTCAATGGCCGAAAGGCTAGAAATGCTGAGTTATACACTCAAGTGCATCTAAAGATGCAGAAAGCGGGAATTCACCGAAGCTAAAGAATAAGAAAATAAAATGCAAGGGCAAAGACGTGCGGACAAGATGGGGTTTGTTTATAATTTTTCTTCGGGAAAAACAACTGCGCATGCTCAACCCATGCTGCATGTATCACGGCATGATTGGATCATTTCAGTTAGTGTCCATGTAAACAGATATTTGGAATTTCCGATCAACCAAAATTTGAAACAGATAGGGGAAATTTGGCATGTGTAAACGTAGCTATTGCTAAAGAGGCTGGCTGTTCCCAGAGCTCTGTGTCCAAGCACATTAATAGAGAGGTGAAGGAAGGACAAGATGTGGTAGAAAAAAGTGTACAAGCAACAGGGATAACCAAACCCTGGAGAGGATTGTGAAACCAAACCCATTCAAAGATGTGGGGGAGATTCACAAAGAGTGGACTGCAGCTGGAGTCAGTGCTTCAAGAACCACCACGCACAGACGTATGCAAGACATGGTTTCAGCTGTCCTTGTGTCAAGCCACTCTTGAACAAGAGACAGCGTCAGTGTCAGATTGTCATTACTTTTATAGTGGTTCCTTATTTTATTGTTTTTACTGTTTCTGTTTCTCGTATTAAATGTTAAGCGCTTTGGTCACGCTCTGGGTAGTGTATACAAATAAACACTGATTGATTGATTGATTGACTATTTAGGTAAAAACTATCCCAACCGATATCAACCTATCTGTGAAGCCCCTCCCTGAGGTTCAGCAAGTTTAATTTTCAACAGGAAGATGTTAGCTCACAAAAAACATTAAACATAAAAGGAAACCTGAATAGAGATAAGAACCATGTTGTGGACAGTCCTAGTAAGGCGAAGTCCAACATGTGGCAGAACTCTGGACTGGTCAGTAAAAATGACAATAGCATAATCATTATATTGTGTCCAGGTCTAGGGACCGAATTTGATTGGAAGATACCCACTGGTCCCGGATTGGGTAAGAAAGTTGGCATTGGCATAATGAACTGAACTCAATGTCCTGATCAGTAGGTTCAATTGGAATGTTTACTTTGTGAAGTGCCTTGAGACGACTCGTGGTTTGGTGCTATGTAAATAAACTGAATTGAACTGAAAGTCATCTTAACAGGTGCAAGATGGTCAAATTAGACGCATGCAGGTCTGGTTCAGTGCCTCCTGTTCTGCCTTGGAAGAACTCTTGAAAGCATGTCTGCCTGCTGAAGCTGTTGGAGACTGAATGATTCTCCTACTGAAAGAAAACTTCCCTATCGCTGCACCAAACACAACCATTCATCATTCCTTTCAGCTGTCAGTAGCGGTTCATAAGCAACACGTTCCTCTGCTCCCAACATCTGATGGAAAAAAATCTCTTCATCACAGTTTGGATTAATGAAGGTTTAATTAAACAGGTTCTTTCATCTCATAAAAACTTACTGTGCCATTCTTACATGTTTACATTTTTCATACAGAGTAGTGTTGGAACATGTTCATAAACAGAATTTCAAAATAAGAGCACAAATCTAAACCTGTTAGATTCAGCTTTTCAGTAGTTACTTTAGAAACAAAAATGCCAGCGCCTTTTGGTTGTTTCTTTTTGTTTTTAGTACATTTGCCAACATGGAAGTTTGAACTGATGAACTGTGGGACAGATAGACAACACAACAGACACATCTAACACACACACACACACACATATTTATGTACACACGTACACACAACAGAAAGCACTGCTTTTTATATCTTCACAAATATCAGTTCCAGTAACAAAAGGGCGTTTTTTTTAAATAGCTTCTTCCTCAAAATCGGTCTATATACAAAGAAACTTATATGAAGTTGCTGTACAGTGACATTTGGCTTTGGTTAAGTTTAATTACAATGTCCATGTATAGCTAGCAGTACTTGATTTCACAATCAATAATCTCAAAAAGGTATTCATTCTCAGGCTCTTTTCCATCACATTTGTACATAAATGAGTGTAGTTTTAACATACTGCACACATGACATCCCACCAGCAACACTAGTGGACCTCTGTTTTCAGTCTGTTTAGATCTCTGTCCTGGTCAGCTTGACCCCGCTCAGTCAGCAAGAACCTATGTCCAGCATCTCATAAGGTGGTCTCACTGCTCATGTCCCGGACCCGGTGGTGGTCCAGGTCTGAGTCGTAGTCTGACTCCATCTCGATCTTGACCTGGGGCACAGGGAAGGCCATACCTCTGCCCATGGGTATAGCTGGAGATGACGGGCAGGAGATCTTCAAGTGGACGGTGATGCTGAGGAAGGGCAAGCTCCAGTTACCACACACCCACAGGCAAAAACACCAACCAAGGAGCAAATGGGGCTGGGGAGCTTGACCACGAGGTACCACGACTCGACCAACAGCTCTAATCTTTGGTTGACTCCTTGTAGATTTTGTCACAAATCCTTATCATACCGCTTTTGGCCTTAAAACATCCAAATGGTCCATCCAGCATGTTTTAGTTGTTACCCTGCTCAAACATGCCTGCTTTTAATCAGTAGGTTATTAACAGACTTCTGCACAGCTTGATGACCTGCTGAACAGGTGATTCAACCATTGAATTAGGTGTGTTGGAGCAGGGAAACAACTAAAACATGCTGGATAGTGGCACTACAGCTGGTGTGTCCAGATTAGTGTTAATCAGAAATCTGCAATACCCAGTCCTGTACTAGTCTACTGCCCTCTGGTGGAGGATCTTCATTGTTGCTATAATTTTGTTATAGAACTACAGAATGAAATTAAACAGGTAAGTATACAACTTTTATATTAACATTAGACACATAGTTCAGTTTAAAAAAGAAAAATGTTTAAATATTATTTTATCTTTCAAGCTGTGATGCAACAACACCCCAGGCTAGACCAGGGGTCGGGAACCCTGGTCCTGGAGGGCCGGTATCCATCACGTTTTAGTGGTTTCTCTGCTCCAACACACTTGATTCAGTGGTTGAATCACCTGTGCAGCAGCTCATCAGGCTCTGCAGAAGCCTGTTAATCACCTGCTGATTGAAATCAGGTGCGTTGAAGCAGAGAAACCTTTAAAATGCTGGATAGCAGCTCTCTAGGACCAGGGTTCCCTAGCCCTGGGCTAGACGATAGTTTGTGAACTTTCAGTTTTCACCGTAAACATTGGGATGAAGCCAAATTTTCTCGTATTGCACAGCAGGAACCTGTTTAATAACGTTATACTCATCAGCTTCTACTGTCTAAACCCAACCATGCTCTTTTCAAAGCAATGCAGACATGCAGGAAAGTGTTTCAAATCTAAACCTCCAGCAAAGTACAACAATTAAACTCTAGGGTATATTTTGACTAAATTGTGATGCACAATGAAAAAATGCAGCAATTCCAAAGATTTGCAGAGAAATTGAAGGTGAGGATGGCTCACAAAGACACTGGACTTCACATGTAGGTGTGACTGGTGTGTGAAAGAGCGCAGAGAGGAAAAAGAAACAACCAAAACTACATTTGCTGCATTTGAATAAGCTGTAATAAATATTCTAACAAGACGAACACAAAACCATAAAGGTGTCATCCTATCATTTACTGAACATGTTAAATTACACAAGCTGTAAGGATGAGTGGCTTTCAGATGCACAAAAACTATTCAGCATTTCATTTTCTCTTCCTCTAACTTCACAGAAATCTGCCTTTTCAGACGGCTTTAAACAGACATCAGTGGAAACGGTCCAGACGTGAGGACAGGGCAATGCTCAAACTGTCACACAAGCTCATCACAATCATCTGCATTGCCTTAAAGTGCATGGAGAGGCCAAGTGTGACCAAGAGGGAAACTGGAACTATGAGGACAATGTTGTGTGAATACACCATCTGCATCCCTAATGCAAATGTTTACATTTAAACCAACTGACTTACATTTAGCAAGTCAGTCTTAACAATGGAGCCTAATATTTATTCATCTGGAACAACGCAACAAGGTAAACTGAGTCTAAAGTGCTTTTCTTGTTTGTGTCATACGGGGGTCAGTTCACACAAATATACATTTTTACATATATTTTTCTAAAAAGTGCTTCTCATTGACCATATGAAAATGAATAAGGAATAGGGTTTGGTTTGAATAAAACTACTTATGTGGAAAATTTGGTGTAAAATTACAGAGTAGAAAATGAAACACTAAACGTATATATTATGGGTTAAAAATCAAAACCTAAACGTAGCCTTTAACACTGTTATACACTCACCGGCCACTTTATTGGGTACACCTTGCTAGTACCAGGTTGGACCTCCTTTTGCCTTCATAACTGCCTTAATCCTTCGTGGCATAGATTCAACAAGGTACTGGAAACGTTCCTCAGAGACTTTGGTCCATATTGACATGATAGCGTCACTCAGTTGCTGCAGATTTGTCGGCTGCACATCCATGATGAATCTCCCGTTCCACCACATCCCAAAGGTGCTCTATTGGATTGAGATCTGGTGACTGTGGAGGCCATTTGAGTCCAGTGAACTCATTGTCATGTTCAAGAAACCAGTCTGAGATGATTCCAGCTTTATGACATGGAGCATTATCCTGCTGGAAGTAGCATCAGAAAATGGGTACACTGTGGTCATGAAGGGATGGACATGGTCAGCAACAATACTCAGGTAGGCTGTGGTGTTGCAACGATGAACAATTAGTACTAAGGGGCCCAAAGTGTGCCAAGAAAATGTCCCTCACACCATTACATCACTAGCCTGAACCATTGATACAAGGCAGGATGGATCTATGCTTTCATGTTGTTGGTGCCAAATTCTGACCCTACCATCCGAACGTCGCAGCAGAAATCAAGACTCATCAGACCAGGCAACATTTTTCCAATCTTCTATTGTCCAGTTTTGGTGAGCCTGTGTGAATTGTAGCCTCAGTTTCCTGTTCTTAGCTGACAGGAGTGGCACCCGGTGTGGTCTTCTGCTGCTGTAGCCCATCTGCATCAAGGTTCCACGTGTTGTGCGTTCAGAGATGCTCTTCTGCATACCTTGGTTGTAACGAGTGGTTATTTGAGTTACTGTTGCCTTTCTGTCAGCTCTAACCAGTCTGGCCATTCTCCTCTGACCTCTGGCATCAACAAGACATTTTCACCCACAGAACTGCTGCTCACTGGATGTTTTCCCTTTTTCGGACCGTTCTCTGTAAACCCTAGAGATGGTTGTGCGTGACAATCCCAGAAGATCAGCAGTTTCTGAAATACTCAGACCAGCCCGTCTGGCACCAACAACCTTTCCACGTTCAAAGTCACTTAAATCAACTTTCTTCCCCATTCTGAAGCTCGGTTTAACCTGCAGCGGATTGTCGTGACCATGTCAACATGCCTAAATGCATTGAGTTGCCACCATGTGATTGGCTGATTAGTAGTTTGCGTTAACAAGAAGTTGGACAGGTGTACCCAATAAAGTGGCCAGTAAGTGTAGGTGTTACTAATGTCTGCTATGTCATCTATACGTTTATATCAGATGTAAAATAGCTTATATACTTCCGTAGTCTCTTGTGGGACAAACTTTTAGACAAACTCAGTAGGTCAAGAACTGCAGACCTAAACCATAAAATAATACTTTTATGATTTTAGGAGCATTAGATGGATGAACTACAGTAAAGTAGTTTGGGGAAGTCAGGCTAAATGTGTTGAGTTAAGCTTCAGTGATGTAAAAACAACAGTATAACTAAATATGTCTAAGAATAAAAACATTTATTCTTGTTCTGTGGATTTTTGTGAGCCGACCCTTTAAATTGTGCACATTTCACGAGTATGAGCTGGTGTGCAGGTAGGTGTGTGTTAAGGTGCAGGCTGGCAGTCGGCTCCCCACTGAGACTGGACTACATCAGGGTACGCAAGATCTTTGTAGGGGATGTGCAATTTTAGAACACAGTACCTGCGGTCCATGTCTGACTCGGAGCTGGGGGAGTGGTTGGGGTAACCATGGTACTTGTCCTATGAGAAAGCATCCACACATGTTCACAGCAGACACCAATTCAGGATCCAATATTCCAGCAGGGGGCAGCAAAGGCTTAAGTTCCTCACCTCTTCCTCACTGTCATCTGCTTTGGCTTTCTTCTTATCTTTCTCTTTTTCCTTCCTTTTCTTCTTGTCATCGTCTTTCTTTTTCTCTTTCTCAGGCAGGAGGTCGTCCAACCAGGCCAGGTCATGCTGTGAGAAGACCACGTCCAGCATCTTTCGTACCACCATCAGACCCAGGATCTGTATTTTACACAAGAAAGGATCTTTTTTTTAACAGCAGTCACAAATCCAAGGGTTAATGAAAGTATGGTTGAGCTGGGAGGCAAATGTACTTAAAATACAAGCAAACAAAAGTACTGCCTACTTTCATTCTGAATTTTTTCAAACTGACATTAAACCTGCCACGTTTCCTTCACTAGAAGCAAACAGATCTAGTTTTACTTGATATTTTGTAATCTGACTGGGGTGGGACTCGAGTAAAAAAATTAATTTGATTAATTAGAGGCTTTGTAATTAATTAATCTTGATTAATCGCATTTTAATCGTTCAAGAAAATTATAACCCTAACCCTAATAATAATAATGGGTTGATAGAATGTGTGTGCAATTTGATTTGATTTAGCATCATTAGAGACAGAAATGAAGGCAAAAACACATGAAGAGGGATTTCTGATCACTCATTTGATTGTAGTTCTAGTTGTGTTTGGAGCACATAAAAAAGGTGTACATGGTCTTGTAGCCAAGGTTCTGAGCTTTCTTTAGAGGTGCAGCTTGACTAGATTGATATTTAGGGCATGGATTTTGCTGCTAAACTTCCCCTAATTGGAGGAACCTCGGGCTTAAAGGGTTAAATGCGTAAATGTTTTTAACGCGTTATTGTTTTCTAATTAATTAATCATAATTAACACGTTAAATTCCCACCCCAAAATCTGACTTTTTCATTCTCCACAAGAACATACTGTGTTGTCAGTTTGCTTAGAGTGAACCCAACTGAATCAAATGACCTGGTCTTAAAAGCTGGAATTTTAAACCAAAGGTGAATTAGTTGGCTGCCCATTTGATTCATGCAAACTGTGAAATACACATACCATAACAGGGAATATAATGGCTAAGAAGGTGGATTTAAGGACCCAGAGCACAGCCAGACAAGTGATCTGGATCAGAGTGAACAGGTGTACCCTCCTCAGAGGAACGTGACGGAGATAGGCAAAGTCAGGCTGGTGCTTGGATGGCATTAAATACAACTTGATTCTGTCCCAGAACTGCAGAGGAGAAAAGAGGAGCATCAGTTCTAAAAGTCCATATAAAACATGCAGACCCAGTTTAAAAAACACTAACATCAGATTATTTGTAAAAGATTAGTGTGCATTTTAAAGAAGAGAAGAGTTACTGACACACTTCCTGTTCTGGCAGCTGGTGAAAAAGACTCTTGGTGGGGCTGATGTGCAAATAGAGTTCCCTTCCTGGTCTAGTCTAAGCATTTGAATGAATAGTTGGAAAAGCTACAGGTCCACAATAAATAAATAAATAAATAGATGTGGACAAAATTGTTGGTACCCTTCGGTCAATGAAAGAAAATCCCACAATGGTCACAGAAATTAAAGTAATAATAAATAAAAATTCTATGAAATTTAACCAATGAAAGTCAGACATTGCTTTTCAACCATGCTTCAATGGAAATATTATAAAAATAAACTCTTGGAACAGGCCTGGATAAAAATGATGGTACCCCAAACTTAATATTTTGCTGCACAACCTTTTGAGGCAATCACTGCAATCAAATGATTCCTGTAACTGTCAATGAGATTTCTGCACCTCTCAGCAGGTATTTTGGCCCACTCCTCATGAGCAAACTGCTCCAGTTGTCTCAGGTTTGAAGGGCTCCTTTTCCAGACGGCATGTTTCAGCTCCTTCCAAAGATGCTCAACAGGATTGAGGTCAGGGCTCATAGACGGCCACTTTAGAATAGTCCAATGTTTTCCTCTTAGCCATTCTTGGGTGTTTCTAGTTGTGTGTTTTGGGTCATTGTCTTGTTGCTAGACCCATGACCTGCGACTGAGGCCAAGCTTTCTGACCCTGGCCAGCACATTTCTCTCTGGAATGCCTTGATAGTCTTGAGGTTTCATCGTACCCTGCACAGATTCAAGACACCCTGTAGATGCAGCAAAGCAGCCCCAGAACATCACAGAGCCTCCTCCATGTTTCAAAGTAGGGACAGTGTTCTTCTCTTGATATGCTTCATTTTTCCATCTGTGAACATAGAGCTGATGTGCCTTGGTGTCTCATTTGTTCATAGGACCTTTTCCCAGAAGCTTTGTGGCTTGTCAACATGTAATTTGGCTTCTTTATGATTTGTCTTCAACAGTGGTGTCCTCCTTGGTCGTCTCCATGTAGTCCACTTTGGCTCAAACAACGTCGGATGGTGCGATCTGACCCTGATGTTCCTTGAGCCTGAAGTTCACCTTGGATCTCTTTAGAAGTTTTTCTGGACTCTTTTGTTACCATTCGGATTATCCGTCTCTTTGATTTGTCATCAATTTTCCTCCTGCGGCCACGTCCAGGGAGGTTGGCTACAGTTCCATGGATCTTAAATTTCTGAATAATATGTGCAGCTGTAGTCACAGGAACATCTAGCTGCTTGGATATGGTCTTATAGTCTTTACCTTTAGCATGCTTGTCTATAATGTTCTTTCTGATCTCCTGAGACAACTCTTTACTTCACTTCCTCTGGTTCATGTTGAGTGTGGTACACACCCTGTCACCAAACAGCACAGTGACTACCTGGAGCCCTAGATATAGGCCCACTGACTGATTACAAGACTGTAGACACCTGTGATGCTAATTAGTGGACACACCTTGAATAAACACGTCCCTTTGGTCACATTATTATCAGTCTTTTCTAGAGGTACCATAATTTTTGTCCAGGCCTGTTCCATGAGTTTATTTTTTAAAATATTTCCATTGAAGCATCCCATCTCTGTTCTTCTCCTGCAGCATCATCAAAGCAAAGGTAGCACCTGTAGAACTCTTTCTTGGCATCAAACCATTCTGCTGCTCACAAACGATAATGGAGAATATGCACGAACACACACACACCCCTGCAGGAAAATGTGCGAGGGGGGTGGCAAACAGTAATGGGGTGGGGGGTGGGGTGTCATCACACATAGTAGTTATACTGAGGACAAGTTGGTGATGCAAGTACCTGATCAGGTAACCAAACCAGACGTAGTCTGTATAATTTGGTGATAATTCAGTTTTTCCAGTGA
>SSNS01000050.1:1312387-1334887 GCA_006937985.1 Aphyosemion australe | reverse complement strand
GTCAAGCGATTGGGAACAGAAGTAGAGGTTGTGAAAATTGTGCCTCAATTTTGCTTTTTGAGTTTTAGCAATCAAAAAAAACTGTAATGGATGGATATTTCCTCCATCCACTGCACATTCCATACCTTGAGTATTGGAGCAAGGAAGATGGACACTCCAGTGAGAACGAACACCAGAATGCCCGTGATCCGCTGTTCTCTGTGTTTAATAACAGTCACAGGAGAAAGTTCAGTCAGGTTGTAAATGGTTCCTTCAGCTCTCAGCATCAGCTACGTGTGCTGTGGCGTTAGTTATGGATCATTTATTTCATCTGTGTTTATTCTTCTGTGGACCAACCTGACGCCAAGGAACTGCGGCTGCTCTCCAGGAGCACTGGACTCACTCTCCATCTTCAGAGAGTCAATATGAGCAATGGAGATGACGGTGGCAGCCACATACCAGGGCAGACCCAAGAAGGAGCAGGTGGCCATGAGGACCCCCACCCAGAACAGGTCCAGGTGGTAACCACAGCCTTTCTGCACGGGGAAACCCAAACCCAAAACATGCTGTAAATTCATTGTATCTACTAAATGTTGGCTTTAAAGTTTACCTTCTAGTCTAAAATAACAATTACATTATGTTGATTTAAACAACACCATGCCCAGTTATAACTCTCAAGTTCACTTAGTTTTACCAACCTTTAGTTTGTTCTCCTTGCGGTTAACAATGACAGCGCTGATCTGCTGGTCCATGAAAATGAGGATAGTCACAAGAAGAGCAGGAACAAAGCTAGCGAGATAAACCCACCATGGGTTCTTTCCAAATGGCATCACCAGCCAGCCACGGCCCGGCCGCGTTGGCTAGTGGGAGAGGAGGAGTCATTACAAACTCTTCATCAGCATCAAAAAGTCAAGAAAACAATTCATTTCATAATGTCTTTGAAAACAATTGGATAAGAATCAATGGACCCTGTGCACAAAGAAATGCTAATTTCCAGGTTCCGACCGGAAGTATAGGATAGTTATTTCCGGCTTGTATTATGCTAATGAAAATCCGTGGTAAATGAGAGGATTAATTAGGATGTTTAATTGTAAAATTTAGCTTTGATTGGCATGTCTGTGTGTGCGTGTGTGTGTGTGTGTGTGTGTGTGTATCAACCTACTCCCCACCCTTCGATCTAAATGGATGAAAGTAAAGCGCTGCTAGAAAACAGGTGAATAGCATCTGATCTGAGCAGAACTTTCACTCTGTGCTCTACGACGGTCAGCAATGAAATTAATAAAAACTTTGGAAACTGAAATGCACACAAATGCGAACCATGTTGATATTTACTGTAGCAAGTTCTGTCTAACCGACCGCCGTGAGAGCACAGAGAGAAAGTTCTGCTCAGTGAAGAAGCCGAACGGCCATGACAGCAGTGCAGTTGCCACCGGCTAGTTTCACTAAAGTTCTGTAAAGGACAACAAAGCACGTCCTCCGAACAAACAGGGAATAGCGCTAGTGATTCATACCAAATCACTGGTGAAATGTAGGACTTTAGTAGCAGATAATGTCTTATTTAGAGGCTGCACCGCTGCTGCCACAACTCCCATTATGGATATACGCCGATCGTAGACGGATATTTGTCGGACTCCAAATAGCACCAAAGTTCTCTGGGTGAGTAAATGAACATATTGCATAGCAGAAATAAGGTACAGGTAGCAAAAAAATCTGTAGTTACTGTTTAATTATAATACAACATGTTTGTCATGCCCCTCTTAGTCAAGTTCGCGCTAGTTAGCACAGCTGCGTTGTGCACTCACTGTCATAGTTGTGCACATACTGGGATATAAACAGTTTAAATCCCTTTTCTCCTTTTCTTTGTGGAGCAGATGAAAAAGATGAAAAAGTGTGGACAATAATCATCGACTGAAATTTTCAGCAAATTCCCATGCAAGAGATCTGGAAAAGTACAGTTCACTGCCATGTTGACATAACTGTGAAGCGGACAGGAAGTGGCACGGCTGTCCGGAGTTCATCAACCGTCCAATGCAAAAACTATATCTGCAAATTCATGGTCAGGCAGTAACGCAAGCAGAAGAAGTGAAATATCTAGGTTTGACTCTTGACTGTCATTTATTATTCAAGTCAGAAATATCATGAAAACTGCTAAATTAAATATGTACAATTTTAGGTTACTAAGAGACTGTTTGTCCTTTCAAGCTGCAAATGTATTTATGCATGCAATAGTGTTCTCCCACCTCAGCTACTGTATACCATCATGGTCACAGGCTTCCACTACGCTACAGCCAGTAAGAGCAATCTATAATAGATCCTTAAAAATTCTATCAAGAAAATCGGTGACAGCACATCATTGTGAAGTACTGAAGGGGTTAAATGTTCTAAGTTTTGACATTTTTATTCGATTTAGACAACTGCAGATGATTTTTAAATGTTACCATCACCTTGCACCTGAGGTTTTAGCACAGCTAGTAAGGCCGCTTAGAGGAGCAGGCTCCATTACACGAGGAGCCTTACATGGAAACTTAGTAGTGCGAGTAGGAAAACATCATTTGGCCAGTCTGCCTTATTTGTACAGGGTGCTAAACTGTGGAACTCATTGAGTTAAAACAGGAAAAACAACTAGATTTGTTTAAAAGTAAACTGAAGCAGGTTTTGAAAGCAGACCAGGTCTGCAGTCATTTTTAGAAACTGTTTTTATGGCTATGCACTGTTTTTATTGTTGATGTACATGTTTTAACTTATATTAATGGTGTTTTTATGTAGTATTCTTGTTTTATGGAACTTGTCTAGGGACGGACATTGTAAATTAGCTTTGGCTACAAATGTGAAAGTGTGTTACAGGTCAAATGTGCATGCTTGTCCCTTTCAAATAAAGGATAAGAAATAAGAAAAACCGGAACTATCGTTTGCTACCGTGCACAGGGTCCATTGGTGGAATGTTTAAAATAAAGCTCACCTAGCTTAGCTGTCTGTACCAGCTAAAGTCTAAAACCTGTGATGGTGAGTTTCTTTTTCTCTGCCAGAATAGGTGACAGCTTTAATCTCATTCCTCACACAAGCTTTCACTTTACACTTAACAGCCTGTGTGCTGACTAAACTCAACAAGAACAGCAGCATCCACCTCCACTACAATAATACTGTCAATTTTGCTTCTGAGCAGATACAATTTAAATTGTGATATTATTCCTAAATAAAAAGACTTCCTGGTTACAGCTTGTTGTACCTTAAATTCTGTGGGAACGATTAGTTTGGGAGTTTTAAGTCCCATCAGCATGTCGAGACCAACAAACGTCATGATGGACATGAAGATTGAGAAGTCACTGATGAGTTTCCTTAACTAGTGGCACAGAAAGAGGAATGACTGGTTTAACATCATTTGCAGTGACTAATTCTAAAATGTTTATTCCAGCTGATGTTTTTTCACCTTGGTTGGGAAGTAGCGACTGAACTTGAACTTCTTGAGAGAGACAGTCATGGAGTAGGTGCCAAAGAAGAGAATGAAGGACATGAGGGCCAGGTCCGGGACAAATGTGCAGGACTTTCCCACCAAGGAGCCTCCGTACTTCAGACACTCCTTCTTGCTCAGCTGACTCCAGTCCAGAGCTGTCACATTCAACTGGGATGGTGGTGGCAGTGTTGGGCAGACAGGGAAGAATGACAAGTGAAGTGTTTTAACAAAAGACAGGCAGAGCATACGGAGTTAGAAATGGTGGAGGGATGGGTGCGGTTAAAGGAACAGACGAGATACAAACCAAGGATGGAAAGAGGAGAGCAAAGCAACAATTTGTTTTTATACTGGGGTTAGCTTTGAATGAGCCTTTTGCTTATCTGTAAAGAAAATTCTGATAAACTAAAATTGTTTCTAACTTTTCAAAATGCAGGGAATCAAAAATATACATAAAGAAAACTGAATGAAAACAAGCACTTACCCCAGAGATACTAGAGCTGTTATCTGGCATTGGAACTAAACCATTGAAGATCATTGCAGCCACTGTTAGTGGGGGGGGGGACCAGATGAGGTCAAGAGGCAGAAAATGAAAAAGGGAGGAGGAGGAAAACAAGAGGGAATCAAAAAAAAGGAAAACATGATGAGAATTCAGCTGCTGAGAAACACTTGGAGACCCATGCAGACAAACGATACTTGATACTCACAAGAGACGGCAGCCAAATTGTTTGTGCATGAAGGTGAGCGAGAAATAAATCAGTCCCAGAAATCAACGTTCACATCAACCACAGCTAATCCGTAACATTTCACAACAAGGTAAACGTAGGGAGCTTCTGAGACTATTCAAGTCCAATTCAACCTTTAGTACACTGTCCAGCCAAAAAAAAGTTGCCACCTAAAAAAAGGTCACACACTCTAATATTTCGTTGGACCACCTTTAGCTTTGATCACAGCACACATTCACTGTGGCGTTGTTTCAATAAGCTTCTGCAATGTCACCAGATTTATTTCCATCCAGTGTTGCATTAATGTGTCACCAAGATCTTGCATTGATGATGGTAGAGTCTGACCGCTGCACAAAGCCTTCTCCAGCACATCCCAAAGATTCTCAATGGGGTTCAGGTCTGGACTCTGTGGTGGCCAATCCATGTGTGAAAAGGATGTCTCATGCTCCCTGAACCACTCTTTCACTATTTGAGCCCGATGAATCCTGGCATTGTCATCTTGGAATATGGCCGTGCCATCAGGGAAGAACACATCCATTGATGGAATAACCTGGTCATTCAGTATATTCAGGTAGTCAGCTGACCTCATTCTTGGAGCACATCCTGTTGCTGAACCTAGACCTGACCAACTGCAGCAACCCCAGATCATAGCCCCGCCCCCACAGGCTTGTACATTAGGCACTAGGCATGATGGGTGCATCACTTCATCTGCCTCTCTTCTTACCCTGATGCACCCATCACTCTGGAACAGGGTCCATCTGGACTCATCACACCAGTTTTTAATAACGCGTTGGACAGTTCTGAACCCAGTTTTAGTCTGTTCTGCAATCTCCTTAGATGTTTTCTCTGCTTGATGCATGCCAATGATGTGACCCTTCTCACACAGACTAACATCTTTTCCACCACCACCAGATGTGTCTTTCCACATGGTTGTTGAAGAAATGAGAAGCAACTCATTGCACCAGTTGGGTTAAATAACGTGTTGCAGTAATTATCCAATAGGAGGCTCCTACCTGTTTGCTCAGTTAAATCCAGGTGGTGACTGGTTTTTGGCTGGGTAGTGTATATGAAATACTGAAACTTTTTTTTCTCCCTCTTTCTGACTAAAACAAACTGATGCAGTTGAAATTATTAAATAGACATGAGATTTTGGAAAAACAGATTTTTGTTGGTCAAACCAAATTTTCTACAACACCTAAACATGCTAACTATTTTAATCTTCAATTATTTTTCAGGAGCTAAAGTTGAGTTTTTATTTCATTTATGTTACATTCAGTTTTTCTTGTTTTAGTTTCTATGTTTTTATTATTAGTTTGTTGTAATCATCTGTCTCACTTCCCCAGTCAATCAGCCCCTCACACCTGTTTCCCATCTGTGCAATTAGCCCAGCTGCTCTCATTTCACTAATCACCTGCTTGCTACAGTAAGCATCCCTTTTATCACCTCTGTTGCCCCCCCACTTTATCCTAATCCATGAGGATGCATCTTCTTGGTCTTTCAGAGTGTTTCTCTGAGCTGTCCTGCTAGCTTGTTTCCTCTGTGTTTCACCCTGCTGCCTGGGTTTATCCACACTGATAGGCGTGTTTCCATACTGGAACTTCAGGATAAGTTCTGAGAGAGGAAAACTGACCAGGAGATATGATGGCTCAGTCCTCTCAGCTGTTGTGTCTCCATACACATTCAGCCCTTTCAGGACTTTGCACAGACGTCAGCACAGTGCGACTGCTTCGACAGTTATGGTTGGGGTGTGGGTTAGGTATAATACAGTAACATAAATGAATAGAAGTCAATGGATGGTCCTCACTAAGATAGAAAGATGAGAATGTGTGTGTGTGTGCGTGTCTATATCTTATAGAATATGCCCATGTGTGCAGGTCTAAGCTGTGTTTGTGAGTGTTTGAAAGTGGATTTATCACTAAGAGTGTTGTTTTGTTTTTTAAATGTTGTGTATGTGATGAGGGAGGGGCTGCCCACAGCAGCCCAGGGGGGGCAGCCAGAGGATGTCAGGGCACCAGCCCCCAGCCAAAGGGAACCCACTAGGGGCGCCAAGCCCAGAGCCCCCAGCCCAGCACACTGTTGCCCCCACCAATACAGAGACACCCCATGCCCCAAGGGCCCACCCCAACGCCCCATGAGGGACAGCCAGCATGCGGTGACGCAGCCACCTCGGCCCTACCCCCCAGCAGAGTGAACGACAACCCCTCAATTGTGCCCCCCAACCCATAGGGATGGTGAGGATGGCAGTTGGAGATGGCACCCTTGGTCGTGAATATTGGAGGGTCAACCAGCGGAGCCCCCAAGGCAGCAGGCAGCCCAAGGTACAGAGATCCCAAGCCAACAGCCTGCCACTCACAAAGCCACAGCACAGGCCAGGGCCTCCAGACCATACCCCAACCCTTAGGCACCCATCCCCACCCATCTATCCTCACAACAGCCCCAAATCCCTGTAGGTAGCTCCAGATCCCCAGCCCCGACAGGTCAACATAGGATAGCGGGCAGAAGCTGTGGGGGTGAAGCCTCAGCCATACTGTACCATACCAACTTCACTTGTATAGCACTTAAAACACCCGCAGGACCAAAGTGCTGTACACAGAACAAATAAAAACAACAGAATATTTTTATTCTGTCACATTATGGTGTAATTTAATCCATTCAAATGACCGGGAGAACTGCTGTGTGATGTAACATGTGGCGTTCAATGACTCAAAGAAGGACCATTTCTTTATGTTGCTCCTCTGAGACAACAAAGCCCTGGGAATTTCGGTGTTGTCGGGGGAATTCTGCTGCGTTTTTGGTGTTGGGAAATTAGTGACGCAAGTTTAAAGGTGTGGAACACTGAAAAAACATTTTTTACTGTTTATTTCTGATCATAATGGGTCACTGAGTTTTTCATGCAGGCTGAACATGAAAATAGTCTCCTCCACCTATCTCCTGCATTAGCTTCTAATAGAAAATAGACGGTGAAACTCTAGGATTAGAAAATCCTGACAGATCTACGTCATATGAGTTAAACAAAAGTTCCACTCAGCAACTCCACCGGGCCATTCCAAGTATCTACTCTTGTTCAGGTACGCCGTTGGTTCCCAAAAATGGCCCGAAAAACAGTTCTGTCAGCTGGCCCGGTGAAGTGGAGACACACGCATGCTGGGAAGTTCTGGTAAAATTACCCTGAAGTTCGATAGTGGAAACACGCCTAATCTATGAAAAAACATGTCTCCTACCTGGTAGTTGTTGTAGTTTTGCTGCTCTGATTTGGGAAAAAATGTCCAATCCTAAAACTGATTAAAAAGTCACTAAACTAGTGGGTAAACAGTATGATTATAGTTCATGAGGGTGGAATAAGATTCTAACTTTTTTGGTGACACACAACAACTAAGATATTAACTGAATGAGCCCCAAAGAGCCAAAATGGCTCCTTGTGACCAACCCACCCACTCCCCAAACTCCCTGAACCAAGGGGTGAACTCACTTGGGTCTGGGGCCAAGCACTCGCACTTGTAAGTGGTGACATAGTCTGGCTTGAAGTCGGTGTTAATGGGGTAATAGTTGAAAGTAGACACCATCTTCTTGATGGCATCAGAGATGAAAATGAAAGAGATGAGGCTGGAGAAACCCTCCTCGGTGAACCGCGTCATGTATTTGATGATGTAACTGGCGTCGGAGGCAACGAGTATGAAACACTGGAGGCAAGAATGAATGCCAATCCAAAGACGCAGCTCCATGTAATCTATGCCATTGCTCCTTTGGAAGAGAGGTGTTAGAAAACCACTGTTAATACGATTCATGAGCAATACTGACTCTACATATCAATATAGCTGATGTAAATATCTGTCTCTCTATCTGTCTATAGATAGTCAACAAACCAGAACCTTCTAGAAGTTCCAAACACCCGATATAAAAGTGCAGGTGTTACTCCTCGACTCTAAAATGAACTTCCTTTATTCTTACGTATTAAAGCAGCTCTCCGGAGTATTTCTTTTATCTGATGGCACCATCTAGTGGCTGACAAGCGTATCACACCAATAGGCGGTGGACTCGGTAATTTAAGATGGCGACTGCACGTTTCTTGTTTATGAATGTGCTTCTGTAGCCGACAAACAGAACTAAAGCACGTTGTTTTACAAGTATTATTCTCATGTCATGTTGTGTTTTCATATATTTATATTTTAAAGACTTACTTGTCCGTGAAAAGTTCATCAACTCTGTATCAGCCGAGGTGCTTCCTTAAATTTGAAGCACGTAAGCGGTAGTCTAACGCTATTGGTTAGATCTGATCTGTGCTCAGTTTCCTATTGCACAGATTTTACGGGGCAGGGGGCGGGCTTAGCAAAAAAAAACCCATTATATCACACTACATGACAAGACAATCACTTTTACGGATTTCTGAAAAATCATACATAATTCCTGAAAGGGGAAAACTCCGGATTGCTGCTTTAACACCCTGGTCACCTTTAAAAAAACTGCTAAAGACCCTTTTATTTAAAGAACAAGTCACCCCTCTACCAGAGTCTTACTCCGCCCACACTTCCTGTTTGAAAAATGCACCTTAAAGGAAGCAATGTCTGGTGGACCGAGAGGGCGGTGCTGCACCAGTGACTGACAGCACACCACACCCCCGCCTGCTCAGGGACTCACTAGTAAATGCATACATACAACCCGCGGTTGGACGGAGAAACGGCAGCACGCTTCCTAGTCTGGAGGATCTCTATCTACCTCCTTCACTGGCAGAAAGGGAGGAAAGATTTGTGGAAGAGCTGAGCTGTATTGCTTCATATCGTTTTGTGAGTGGCTGAGCAAGCCGGAGGCCTGGCCAAGACTCGGCTCTAGTTCAGCCATGCATGCAGCCACGTTACAAATACTAGTAAACGTCACAAATCCTAGTAAACGTCACAAATCACTGCTTAGCCAATAACAATGATCGATGATCGATTCAAATTTAGTGTAGACTGTAAACACTTACAGTTTTAAGTTGAATATTGTTTTTTGAATAATGTCTACAGCACTAATCGTTTATGCAGTTTATCAGCAAAAAAGTTGAGATGGGGGTAACTTGCTCTTTAAATCACTTTTGCTTAAATCATCAGTTTTATGATTTATTTATTTTAATGATCTTTATTCATTTACTTCTAAAATGACTTTAAATCATGTTTGAGTTTTTGATGTGATTTTTCTTTCTGTAATAAGAGCTATATAAATAAACTTAACTTAATCCACTTCAATGCAGTATCCTCATCATAATGAAGTGATCTTAAAATGGCCATCACAGTACTTGATAATATTGTATTTGTGCATCATAGATGAATTACATGATCAAAAGAGCTCACATGCTGAATTCATATAGAAGCTTTTCGAAGACGAGAATGGGTCCAGTGGAGCTGAGGATGATGAGGGGTTGACCGCTGAAGAGACAGAAGACAGAACCAGCCAAGGCTGTGCCCAGGAAGCTCTCCATCACACCCTAAAAGAGACGGTGGAAATAAAACACAATTTGCTGCAAAATACAACTAAGACAGTTTATGTTTTTTCTTTTCTTTTTATGCTCGCCAGGATCACTCCAAGGCTCCACCACACAGATCACCGGTATAATAACTGTGCCACTGGAGGGCAACAAAACATTTTTCTGTCCTTCTACGTCGCTTGAGTCCATTCTGAGTGAAACTGCATTTTCTAGAACTCTTGGCTGCCATTGTTAACTGTAAAATGCCACAGATCAGCCTCCTAATGTACATGCAGACTATTCACAAGGTGCTTTGCACTGACCATTTATGGCAGAAAGTGGGTGTGTAGGAGGCGCGATATGATCCAAAGACACCTAAGCACATTTTTAGGAACAGTGTGATTATAAAGCAGGAATTGTGTCTGGCTGTGTGTACATGGGGTTTTATAGGTCCAAAAATGACCTTGAATACGTTTTTTTTTTGCTGAGCTTAAAGGTGCATTACATAAGAATGACAGCCTGTGGTCACATTTGGGTACTACAGCCTATTTTCCAAAAACTCAAGTCATGTTCTCACTGCCGTTCTGTGAGTTTCATTGCTGCTGCCAGCTATGAATGAGTATCAGAATATTGATCTTTACTCAAGACAAAAATAGCACGAGGTGATCAGTAAACAGTGTGAAGTGATTTGTATGCTGCACAAAAACACAACTCAGCACAAAAATGGTGGTGATATTGAACATTCTGCTCACTTTATGGCTTTTTGTCAGACTCTGAACCAGGAAATGGCTGCAGACAGCAAGGCAGCAGCCAGAAAGCAAATGACTCTGCCCCCTAGCCAATCAGTGGCCGACAGTTGCAATGCTGGCTAGGGTCTGGACCCTTAGAACCACAACGAAGCAGGGACTGAAAAGTAGAGGTAAAGTAGGGGGAAAATACTGAACCGTGCTGTTTCAAAAGGCGGCCAGACCGAACCGCACCAGGGCAGTGGGGATTGAAGTGCGCCCACTGGATGCTGCATGCTGTCTCAGCTGCGAGGGGGATCCCAGTACCCCTCACCTACCACTTGTGGACTAATGTTGTCTGAGTGTCTGAGTTTGTGTTTAAGTGTTTTGAGGTGTTTTTTCCTGCAAGCCATCTCTGTACCTGGCAGGAAGCAGAGTGGGGGTGCATGTTTTTTCTCCCTCACCCCTCTCTGCCCTCGTGTAAACCCCCTTTTATCTTATCTGTGAAATGGGAGTGCCTCAGGCTGCATGCCCACAGTTAACCGTTTCCTGTCTATGTATTTCATGTATTGTTTTGTCTGATCTTGGAATGGATGTACTGAAACTACTTTTCGTTGTACTGGGACGCCGGTTCAATGACAATAAATGTTTATTCTATTCTATTCTATTCTATTCTATTCTATTAAGTTTCGCAACTTTGTTTGCAAAGTATCAGTCATGTTCTGTAAGTTGTGGTTCATGCAAGGTTCTGTTAATTTTCCCTCTTCTGGCGGGATTTGGTCTCTGTGCTTTCAAATTCAAACTCCATGTTTATGTAAGTGAAGGAAGGAACACTGTGGTCAGATCTTACCTGGTAGTTGTCTGTAGCATCTCCGAGTAGACCACCAAAGGTGATGGCATTGGTGATGCAACCCAAGTAGATGAAGAGTACAGCAGAGATGGACTGAATATGGAAGCCCTCGTAGAAATCACTGGGTAGCCATGGTAATTTCCTCTTTATGTCCAAATACAGACCACCACAGAAGCTAGAGCACAGTGAAAAAAACAGCGTTCAGGATGTTTACACTGCCCTCACTCCAACATAAAATATGTTTATTCTCTGGAGCAAGGGTCACATGGTAAGTGAGATCTATTTAAACCTGACACCAATCTCAAATGCTGCCTCTGTGCTTTAAAGTAACATTCTGCAACTTTTACACCTTAAAATTATGCTTTTTTGTAAAGTTTTGGCACCATTCTATCATCTATTATGTTCATTTTCGTACCTGTGATAGTGTTGGGGGGGTCCCACATCTGTTTACCGCATTATACAGTTTTTGAGCTTGGGTCGCTACCATAAGTACCGACTGGGTGTTGCTTTACGGCAGAATATGGCAAGCCAAAGGGATAAAAAAAGCGAGCGTTCTAAAAACGCGTTATGTCCGCCAAAATGCACGTCTTGAACACGCGTTTTGACCCCAAAGGGGGCAAAAACTTGCGTGTTCTAAAAGCGAGCATTATGTCTGCCAAAACGCTCATTCAAGACACGCGTTTTGGTGGACATAATGCGAGTTTAGAATGCGCACTTTTTCGATCCCTTTGGCTTGCCATAATTGTATAGCGTAGACTCGCGGTTTAGCAGTGGCAGATTCACCAAAGAAAGCTAGAAATCCCGTATCAGAGGAATACAGGAAAAGAAAAGAAGATTGTGATAGAGCAAGAGCAAAGACCAGAGTTATTATTGAGCCGTCTTTTCCTCGTTGGAGAGTTCTTTTAGAAAGAACAGCATGAACTACGGACTCTGACCTAGCCGTGCTGCTAATGGATAGGTAAGTAATAAATGATTTCACCAGGGTTATTGTGTTTGGTCGGGCATAAACTTGTTATACAGTCCTGATAAAACTATTTATTCAATGTGTGGAGGTGGAAAAGTTTGTTTTCATTGTTTTGCCTGACATTAGGAATGTAAACATGCCTCTTATGCCCGAGAGAGAGATTTGATTTTACGACAGTGACGTTACGCAGCAAGCCTTGAGAGGGCGACAGAGAGCATATATCCGCAAAGTTCAGCAATGTGGCTTTAAAAGATTTATCAGTTTCAAGATTAGAATTTAATTTTTAAGCAAATGACTTTTTGCCTTTTCACAGCTGGAACTGCCATAAAAAAAACTTCCAATCTTTAACAACAAACAGGAAAGGTGTGTACGTTTGCACTTGATTTTATAAGGACCTACTCTAATAAATAAATCTACATTCAGCTCTGCTTGTGTTTGATCAAACTCGTCATGTGGCCTGAACTGCCTACCGTCCAGTAAATGCCAGCTCTTCACCAAGTTCATGCTGCTCTGGCATCTCCTCATCCTCCGAGAGGCCTCCCCCTCCTCCTGCTGTACCATTCATTTGTCCAAGTTCGTTCAAAGAAAACACAGATTTCCTGCAGAAAACAGTCATAAACACAACAGCCTGGAGTAGCAAAGAGGCTTGCAAACTTTGATCAGTGTTGGCACGGATTACACCATTAGGCCGTTATCTCTTGCTTTCAACCAGGAAACAATTTCTTTCGCTGCCAAGTCGACATGTTTGACAACAAAGTGGCTTTAATAAACACTGATAATCTTTGCAGGCACAATGTTCTTGTACATCTTCTTGATCTCAGAGAAACACCAACCTTTTGTCAGCTGAGGGGACTTTCTTTGGTGGCTCAATACGGATTTTAGGATCCCATTCTCCAGGTGGAAGCACAATCACTTCATCTAAAAACTCGTCTATGCCAGCAATAAGGTCCTCCCGATCTCTGGCCTTGTAAGCTACATCACTGAAAAGCTGAGAGGATGAAAGGGAGATGATTTGACCGTTTGGTTTAGATAATAGTAAAACAGCTGCAACAAAACGAAACGCACAAAAAGCTACGTTAAGATTTTCAAAATAAAGAGAATCATGGATTCTCACATTGATTTTCTTTCCCCGGCTACAAAACAGACAGTTTCTTCAAAAATGATCACCTCCATGAGTTCAATTTATGTAGTTATAAAAGAAAACTTCAGCTTAATTATAGGTCTGGAAATTGAAATCTGTTTTCATTCAACATTTTAAAAACAGGCACTTTTTAGGGTTTTTTTTTTTTTTTTTTTTTTTTTTTGCTCTTGCATCCAAGATCTATTGCAATGAAAATCCTGTCCTCTGTGAGTGCCAGCTACACCTGTGCCATGTCATGTCCCTCCTTTTATACTTGTTCCTTTTCAGGGTCGTGGCTCATAGTGCCTGTCTCATAATGTGAGAGGTGGGGTACACCCGGGTCAGATCAACAGTCCATCACAGGGAAGCATACTGATTCACACTGACACCCAGGGCCAGTTAACATAATGCACATGTATGAGAAAACCCATGCATACACAGGGAGAACATCCAAACTCCACAGAGAAAGGCACCAGCTGGCTGTCTAACCTGCAGCCTTCTTGTTGAGAAGCAAACAGTGCTTGTATACATTTTTGCATGGAGAAAAAAAAGTGTCATCTTATAATATAATAAGGTGTTGTGACACATGCATCTGCACTTGTGTGCACTGCTTGTCACAGGTAATCCGGTTCATTTGCATGCTGATACAATCAGCAGCACCTGGTAAAACAAGCAGTTTGCTCATTATTTCAGCCACATGCATTTGATGGATGACTGCTTCAAATCCACCCTCATGGCTGTAACTAACAAGATTGTCTCAAAGAATCAAAGACTTTTATTTTGGTCATCTAGCTCAGTGATTCCCAACCAGGGGTACTCGTACATCCCAGGGAAGATACCCGAGGGGAGGGGTGAGAGTTCTGTGTTTAAAACCTAGCTTGTTCTGTAGAGTCGCTAAAGCAGCTTTAACTGAGCAAAAGAAAAACGATTAAATGAATCAGGAGAGCAGGGAAGAAATGTGATTTCTGTTTTTACATTTTTCATTTCACTTCAAACTATTTAGAATTGTGTTTTCATCACATTTAGCTCGTATTTTAGTTAAAATATCTTCATCTTTATTTATTTCATGAGACTTTTTTGTTTGAATAATGAATCATAACATAAAAATCTACTTTAAATGTTTTGTATTTTTTTAAAATTGGGTTGGAACATTAAAGCAGCAATCCGGAGTTTTCCCCTTTCAGGAATTATGTATGATTTTTCAGAAATCCATAAAAGTGATTGTCTTATCATGTAGTGTGATATAATGTAAGCAATACGTCCCCTTGCCCCGTAAAATCCGTACAATAGGAAACTGAGCGGCAACCAGAACTAACCAATAGTGCTTCAAATTTAAGGAAGCACCTCAGCTGATGCAGTGTTGATGAACTTTTCACGGACAAGTAAGTCTTTAAAATAAAAATATATGAAAACACAACATGACATGAGAATAATAATTGTAAAACAACGTGTTTTAGCTGTTTGTCGGCTACAGAAGCACATTCATAAACAAGAAACGTGCAGTCGCCATCTTAAATTACCAAATCAACCCACTATTGGTGCGATACGTTTGTAAGCCACTAGATGGTGCCATCAGATAAAAGAAATACTCCAGAGAGCTACTTTAAATGTTCTTTAAACAGCAATCTAAACTTTACATTTTGTCATTTTGACATGTAGAAACAGAAAAAAAGAATATATCGCAATATATATATCGTTACCGTAC
Organism: Aphyosemion australe; assembly: GCA_006937985.1. Classification (NCBI taxonomy): domain Eukaryota; kingdom Metazoa; phylum Chordata; class Actinopteri; order Cyprinodontiformes; family Nothobranchiidae; genus Aphyosemion; species Aphyosemion australe. Next base: position 1,319,934 of record SSNS01000050.1, on the reverse strand, counting down.
GTGCTTCAAAATATATCACAATGTGGATTTAAGGTTGGGAAACACTGCTCTAGGCCATGGCATGTCAGGGCAGTGTGGCACAAATATCTGAGAATCTATTAATGCAAAAGTGAAAACAATAATACTTAATGCTACTTACAAGCTGCACATGTAAAATGCCAATTATTTTATTCCCTTATCTGTGTTTATCATTACAGGTATTACAGCAGAATTCCTTAAAGCAACATGAAGAAAAGAAAGGTGTTTGAGAGGCTACATGAATCACCCCTAATGCCAGCTAGAGCTCAGATCTACAGGACCAAGCAGCAGGCCGGTTGTACTGAAATGATGACAAAGCAGTGTCAGGATTTAAAAACAATGGCAGACTCGTTATTAATCAGTTAATTACATTTATGATCTGATGTTTGTGCATTCAGGTCATTTCTGTAAAGTAATTTCACTAAAACTACAATCTCGAGTCAACACATAAAAGAAAGCCTAAATCACAAGTACACCACAGGACCAAAACCCAGAGCCACTGAGATACTAGAGTGGGTTTTTGTGCTAATCGTTGAGATGTTTTAAACTGCTTTATCAAATTTCAATGATATAACAAGCAATCAGCAGCTGTTTAAATGCCAGATCATAAATTAGGTTCACTTCAACCACAAACTACAACTTTATAGTGTTGAATGTATTTAGACCACATTTTAATCTATGTTTCTGCTAAACTTTTATGTGTCACTCTGCTTTCAAAATATAATATTTGACTTTGAGTGTGGCAATTTACTGAAGGAATCCTATAATAAAAATGACCTGTTACTCCAGTCCTAACCTTGTGCTGATTGTTGGAAATCAGTTAAGAACAACTTCCCAACATAATCAAAACATCTGAGCGGACTGGCACATTAAAGCTACGTGAATAACCTTTAAAGGGACACTAGTCAGTTTTGGCTTGTTTTTAGCACCCCCTAGTGTTCGTTGGTGAAAGTGAAACTTATCTCCTCGTTGTGCGTTCGTCTTTTTAACACCTTAATCTAACTGCTGAAATGTCTCCTCAGCCTTCATTAGTGTCTACAGGAGCGGTTCATCACTAAATCAAACAAATCAGCTGTGTTCATGATCTAAAACATGCAGGAACATGCTGGAAGCAGACTGCAGAGCCAGGTATGTCAGCTGAATTTTTCTAAGTCCCAACAGACCAGACCGGCAACTGTGAAGTTGCAAGTGGAATATTCGGGCCACAGGGAGCAACAGGGGATGGGTGGCCTTTCATTCACCCTGTAAAGGGTCATTTTAGCACATACTGGCTCAAGAACATGAATTAAAAATATTAAAAAGTTGCAAAGTGTCCCTTTAACAGGAAATCACGGTCCATCAAAGAATACCAGCTCCCGTTCTCTAAACTCAGCAACAGCAATGTTTTTCTTCTAAAGAACAGTGGATGTCACCAAGACGTTCAACACTTACATCGTCCACCATTAGGGTTGCTATGGCTCGTCCAATCTCGTTATAAGACTTGGCCTTTCCTTGGGGTCCCAAAAGAATAAACAGGAATCTGCAGCATTAAAGTACATGTGAGGAATGTTCTGGCACAGTAGATGTGTGATGTGTAAGAACTTTGGTTTACCTGGTGGGAACAGGAACCTCTGTGAGCCCTCCGAGTGTCGTTGCTTGGGCCAGACGGACAAACGCAACAAAGGGCTTGTTGAGAAAATCCACTTCGCCCACTAAGACGTTTGATGCTTCTGCATCTCGGGGGATTTTCTTCATGAATTTATTTTTCAGCTATAAGAAAAAGGAGGAAACAGGCTGATAAAACACTGAGAGCGTGCAGTAGCTCTAAAGGTAATCCCAACAGGGACGGGTTGTTCCACAGCATTTCACATGTTAATGTACTTTATCCGTGACTCGACTTGTGCTTTCTCATTTTGTTTTTTAATTCCAACACACATCAGGTTGAACACAGCTGTGATAAAAAATGAAGGAGCCAACCAGACCTGTCTGATTGCATGTTAAGGTGTGGCAGGAAACTCTTCAGAGGCACAATAACTCTCATCTGAGGCTGAATGTGAGAGAGCAATGTGCAGACCAGGCACTGGAGATCCATGCTCCCAAACCTTCGTCCAGTTTGACAACAAGAACAATAACTGACAGAAAAAACACATCACTTTCTCTTTGTGACCCAGAATTTAAAGGGACACTAGTCAGTTTTGGCTTGTTTTTAGCACCCCCTAGTGTTTGTTGGTGAAACCAAAAGTAAAACTTATCTCCTCGCTGTGCGTTCGTCTTTTTAACACCTTAATCTAACTGCTGAAATGTCTCCTCAGCCTTCATTAGTGTCTACAGGAGCGGTTCATCACTAAATCAAACAAATCAGCTGTGTTCATGATCTAAAACATGCAGGAACATGCTGGAAGCAGACTGCAGAGCCAGGTATGTCAGCTGAATTTTTCTAAGTCCCAACAGACCGGACCGGCAACTGTGAAGTTGCAAGTGGAATATTCTGGCCACAGGGGGCGACAGGGGCTGGGTGGCCTTTCATTGACCCTGTAAAGGATCATTTTAGCACAAACTGGCTCAAGAACATGATTTAAAAATATAAAAATGTTGCAAAGTGTCCCTTTAAACAAACACTCATACCTGGAGTAGCTAAAACTGGACTGCTAGCTTCAATACCTAACATACTTCATCACCTCAATGAGAGCTACTCAGAAACAAATCCTCATTCAGTGTTTTCACACATCAGTCCTCCCAGTGAATGACTCATACCTGACCTGCATGTTTAGAATATTAGTCTGATTCCTGCAACAACAGCACACTCCTAGAGCTGCCCCAGCTTCAGACACTTTATTATAATAGAAATCCCTTAATTCAACAAACTGAGACATTTGTAATCTCTACAAAAATTAGAAATGACAAGGTGGAAGAAGATTAAACGTACATAAGAAGAAACTTGGATGAGCATCAGATTCACTAAGCAAACAGCACTAATTATGCTAACACAAACACGCCGTTGAAGTGCAGCAGGCTGAAACAGTTAACCCGTGTCTGACCACGACAAAACAGCAGGGACTAAAGTTACAGAAAAAGGCAGTGAGATCAGATTAGTCAGATCTATTGTTGGCCTGCAGAAAATGAATGTCTGGAACATTAGATGTACTTTATTGCAGTCAAATCAGTCCTTTTTGAGACCAACATTGTGCACACTGAAATTGCAATTATCACTTTCAATATATTTTCCCAACATAAATGTTGGTATTTAAAGGGGTTTTAGATTTCAAAACCACATTTACTTTGTTGTTGGAGTGACACGTACCCAAAAGTCTGTGCTGTCTCCGACCTGCTTTCTAATGTAAATGAGTGTTGTAACGGTTCGCTCTGAGAAAAGCTGGTGGAACACGTCTTAAGCTTAGACACACACTCTTAAACGAACATGTGCCAACCCACTTCAGTGTCAGCAATATACAAACGTTGTTAGTGGTAATGATAACTACAGTGCAACGCTAGCCCGAACTACTGCTAATGCTAGCCCGAGCTACTGCTAATGCTAGCCTGAGATGTTGGCCGTGTCCAAATCCAGGGGTAGGATGCTTGTGAGTATGCATTTTGAGGTCAAATTAGTCAGGTCGACGACATCACAGTGAAGCAACAAGTGCTGTACGAACTCGAAGGATGCTCATGCTTGCATCCTCAAACGCGTCCTTGTTCCATTCAAATTTCGAGGATGGATCTTGTGTATCCTCGCTGGCAAAGGTTATCCCAGCATGCCGTGGGATTTTCAGGAGGAAGAAGCAGGAGGGCAGCGAAGTTTTAAATGTACGTTTTTTTTACAAATTTTACAACTTTAGCTCTTTGCCTTTGCCTGTTAGCTGTCATCACGGTTGCTAAGTGACAGGACCTACAGGCTGCCGTAGAGGTAAAGGCTAGACCATCCAAATTCAGATCCACTGACTTCCAGTCTTAGCGGTCGAGCAAGGACCCGACCTTGGTGGACCGGTGAGTCAAGCATCCTACCCCTGAATCTGAACACAACCATTGATAACTTCCTTCTTGGATGAGAGGAAAACATGTGAGTCGGAGCTCACATGTAACACTCCAGGGTGTGCTGGGAATCTCCAGACATTGAATGAATGCCAGTTCCAGTCTTTGCGAAAACATTTGCGCCACGCCTGCTAAACTGGCAGACGTGGGAGTGTCTCATGCAGGACATTTTTGAACCAGCAGGACAATGTCCTCACTGGCTTCAGATTTGTATCTATTTAAAAGAGGGTTTTTAGTAACCTTTGACCTTTACATATTGTTTTATTGTGTCCGACGATCATCACTTTTTTGTCGGACAATATTGAAAACACAAAAACACGTCGGACATTTGGACATTACCGACATGTTTTTGCATCTATATCCATAGCTTGCCTATTGAGTTATCCAGGTACAGAACATGGCTGTACAGCGTTTCTAGCTTCAGGCAGAGACACAGTGCCATAGGAGGAAATCGGCCAATCAGCACACAGCTCATTTAATATTCATGTCCTCCTGACTTGGTGGGTGGGGTAAACCAGTTTTTCTATTGTAGGGCTGTTTTGTGGGATAAAGAATCAAAGAACAGCTTCCAACTGTAATAAAAAGGTTATTCTACAACCCCTTTAATATTTGTAGCATAATGACATAAAGGGGGCAGAATACCAGAAATGGCTTACCTGGTCTGGACTAGGAGTATCTGCAATGTCGTTCATACTTCGGCTCTGGGTGTGACCTGGAACACCAAACACCACATTACAGCTCACCCACAGAACACTTAATTTACTTCTACAGGTAAAGTGAAACTTGTGTAATTACCAGGTGTGTTACTATGGAAAAGTTGTAAAGCGTTGCCATGTTTCTGGATAGCTTTCTGAAGGGCCTCAGCCCAGAGAAATGGTTTGTGTTGTTTAGCATGGATGAGCTAATGGCTAGTATAACCACAGCTATACCAAACATTTCCAAAACACCAAATTTCATAACGATTCATTTATTGATAAACCTTCACACCACCATAAGATTTTCTTTACAGTCATATTTACTTGGAACTCTCTGGTGATTTCCATACATATAAATCATCTGCAGGAGCACAATGTGGCACCCTGCATCAATATTTATGGTAATAATAAAAACATTTATGCTTTATTGATCTCCTTGGGGAAATTATTCTCTGCATGTGACCCATCCCCATGGCCTGTAGGGCCTGGGGATCGAACCACTCAGTGCACAACCGCTCTCCCCATTCAGCCATGGCCACCGTAATTTCAAATTTGTTTAGAATTTAAAAATATTTCTGCTGAAATAAATGTGTAATACAATCTTTCTTCTACAAAGACATGCTTAGCAATGCACAAGTAATTGTGGTGTAAATGCTTACGTGCACATATATGATCTAGGGGGAATTTAGGAGACTTGAGTTGTTTAGAGATGGCAGAAATGCACTTTGGCCCTAGCCATTAGCTTATCAGTCCCAAAGGGCATTTCTCTTAAAAGAGGCCTTTAATGAAACTACCTACATTGTGTAAAATAGTAAATATGTTTTTTTCCACACAGACTTTAAACTGGCTAAAATATTAACTATATATATAAACTCTGTGATGAGGTGTAACTGTGTGGTTCCAGTTGGGTTATGAGAACATAAGACCTCAGCGTGTCATCTGGTACAGTCCATAAATCCTGGCTTCATTCAGCTAATTAATCTAACCACGTTGTACCAAATGTGTTACGAAGGATAAAACATGAATAACTTATAATGATTTGATTCATAGTCATAGTTTAAAGTGACAAAAGTACCGCTACAGAGGATTTTAAATTTAATTAGAGCCAGAATTTTGGAATAAAAAAAAAGAACATAAAACAAACAAACACATCCACATGTGTGAAAAGCACACTCACGCAGGCGGCCGTAGTTAGCAGAAGGCTGCTTCATGCAAAGATCTTCTGTGGATCGGTTAAAATTTGCTGCCTGTCCCTGAGCCGGGCCCAAACCCACTCCAGCTCGGGGAGCTACGTTTCGACCTGGCAAAGCGAGAAGCAGACACGAACAGCAACAAAATAGTTGAAGGTGAGGCTTTATGATTAATTGAGCAGCATGTGCTCTGTCCTGATGAGACAGGGAAATGTTACAGTGATAATTAACTCATCAAACCTTAATGGATCCCCTGTGGAGGATATGAGCCTTGTGGCAAAAGGAGAGCATGCACTCGTTTACTGAGGGAGGTGAACACTGAAGGCATACTGGTGCACATGGAAGGTTTAGTGGTGCAGACTCACTAGTAGAAGAGCTGGACTTGCCCATGTCGGCCAGTGAGCGGTGGATAGGCTTCTTGGTTTGATGGCGATGTTTCCTCAAAAGAACAAAACTGATTTTCTCTCTGAGCTCAAGCGATATCATTCCTTCTTCTACCTGTCTCTCAATGATGTCATCTACGCACAAACAGGGACATTTCACATGAGAAAAATCATCTAGTCAGTCACCCACTCCTATACATTTTGTATGGTTAGTTTACACAATGCATTAGATTCACACACACATTTCAGGATTTTACCAGATTGTGTGTATGTTTTATTTTCCATGTAGAGCCCAGCGCTAGGCTTATAAAAAGTCAGTGAAACATAAAGTTTGCATAAAATGTAAGTTCCAGCATTTTATTTAGAAACAGGAAAACAAAAAATCAGCAAGACAAATTAATGACAAGATTTTGGTTCCTATGCCTGGATTCTGATAAGAAAAAGGGCAATTCCAACTAATTTTCCCACTCATTGAGCATCTTAAATCTGCTCTTATTATAAACTACAACACCTGGACCAGTGGGTCCCAACCTGGGGTCTGCAACCCACCAAGGGGGTTCCCACAAGATTTTTATAAAATCATTTATAAAATCCCAATAACACACCCAATAGTATAATCAAATCTCTGTTCTGTCTGTCTGTCTAAAATTTGTAATTAATCGTTTTTAATGTGGGTAGGAGTTGGTTTTGGGGGGGTCCTAGCTTGTCTTGGACACAGGGAAGGGGGTCCTCTAGAACAAAAGGTTGGGAACCCCTGACCTAGACTCTTCAAACCTGAACTAGATTATTCTACTGGTAGCAGAATCTGTTAAACATAGTTTGTGAAACCAACAGGTTTGTGAAAAAAGTGTTTTTCTTTTCTTTCACAAAAATAGGAATGAAATTGTGTTAAAATGTACAAAACAGTGAAATGTATCTAGCCTGGCCGGGCAGATCTCTGGGGGCTCGGCTTCGGGTGAGGTCACGGTCTTTGGTTGTGTCCCATCTGGACACTGGATTCGTTTTCATTAACAAAATGTAACGTGCAGCAAAAGAAAAGTCTTGAACATCTCACCAATTATTTGAGGCAGGGAGTAGCCTTCCAGATCCAGTAGCACTGTCCCCGTTTGGAGACATGTCCTGAGCTCAAAAAGACTGTGCAAGGACAATGTGGACACGTGGGGTTTACTCCATCTCTCTCCTCCTTCCTCCACCTTCTCCTCAAACTTCACCCACCTGAAGCAGCAAAGAGAGGGTCAGGTCCACACAGCAGGTTT
>SSNS01000050.1:1302387-1307387 GCA_006937985.1 Aphyosemion australe | reverse complement strand
TCTCTTTACTTTGTTTTCTTAGAAAAATTGTGTAACAATCAGTCCTCGAGTTGACTGAAACACACTCTTACCGTCTTCTTCCTCATACCGGAAATGAGAAGCATCCATCCCTCTATCTCCTTGGTCCATCCTGACTGAAAGAAAAAATATTTGAAGTAATTCTAGTTTTAACTTTAAACATTATATTTTCTTCTGGTTAATTTTAGCTAAATTAAAGTTGTATGCATTTAGATGAAATTATATACTGAAAGAAATATATACAGGAATGATAAGATGCATAAGGTAGAGGTGTAATGTTCTTTTTACTCTTATGTCTCTTAATTAACTAATAATCTACTGCCAGATCAGTCTAATCCAAACAACAGATATATAATTAATCTTCAGAGCAAATTAAATTAAAATAACTGCTGCTGATAAAAATAAAATGATTAAATGTTTTGGATCTGTCGTAATGTGAAGCTTTAGGCCTGGCTCAAAATATACCTCCCTCTCTCTCTCTCTCTCTCTCTCTCTCTCTCTCTCTCTCTCTCTCTCTCTCTCTCTCTCTCTCTCTCTCTCTCTCTCTCTCTCTCTCTCTCTCTCTCTCTCTCACACACACACACACACACACTCACTCTCTCTCTCAAACTCACTCACTCTCTCTCACTCACCCACTCACTTTCTGTCACACTCACTCTCTCTCACACTCACTCTTGCTCTCTCTCTCACTCACTCACTCTCTCTCACACTCACTCTATCTCACAATCATTCACTCTCTCTCACACTCACTCACTCTCTCTCACTCTCTCTCTCTCTCACTCACTCACTCTCTCACACACACACACTCGCTCTCTCTCTCAAACTCACTCACTCTCTCTCACTCACTCACTTTCTGTCACACTCACTCTCTCTCACACCCACTCTCGCTCTCTCTCTCTCACTCACTCACTCACTCACTCACTCACTCACTCACTCACTCACTCACTCACTCACTCACTCACTCACTCACTCACTCTCTCTCTCAGTCACTCTCTCTTACACTCACTCTCTCTTACATTCACTCTCTCTCACACTCACTCACTCTCTCTTTCACACTCTCTCTCACACTCTCTCTCTCTCACTCTCTTTCTCTCACACTCACTCTCTCTCTCTCTCACACACACTCACTCTCTCACACTCACTAACTCTCTCACACTCACTCTCTCTCTCCCTCACTCACTCTCTCTCGCACTCACCAACTCTGTTTCACACTCTGTCTCTCTCACACTAACTCACTCTCTCTCTCACTCACTCTCTCTTTCACACTCTCTCTCTCATTCACTCACTCTCTCACACACACTCTCTCTCTCACACTCACTCTCTCTCACACTCACTCTCTCTCTCTTTCACACTCTGTCACACACACACTCACTCTCACATTCACTCTCTCTCTCACACACACACTCTCTCTCACACTCAAACTCTCTCACAGTCACTCACTCTCTCTCACTCACTCATTCTCCCTCACTCTCACTCACTCTCTTTCACTCTCTCTCTCACTCACTCTCTCTTACACACTCACTCACTCTCTCTTACACACTCACTCTCTCTTACACACTCACTCTTTCACTCTCTCTCTCTCACACTCACTCACTCTCGCACTCACTCTTACTCTCACACACTCACTCACTCACTCTCTCTCACTCTCTCACAGTCACTCACTCTCTCTCACACACTCACTCACTCTCTCTCACACACACTCACTCACTCTCACTCTCTCACACACACACTCACTCTCTCACACACTCACTCTCTCTATCACACACTCACTCACTTTCTCTATCACACTCACTCAGTCTCTCTCACTCTCTCTCACACTCTGTCACACACACACTCTCACACACACTCTCTCACACTCACTCTCTCCCAGTCACTCACTCTCTCTCACTCACTCATTCTCCCTCACTCTCACACTCACTCTCTTTCACTCTCTTTCACTCATTCACTCTCTCTTACACACTAACTCACTCTCTCTTACACACTCACTCTCTCTCTCACACACTCACTCTCTCTATCACACACTCACTCACTTTCTCTATCACACTCACTCAGTCTCTCTCACTCTCTCTTTCACACTCTGTCACACACACACTCTCACACACACTCTCTCACACTCACTCTCTCCCAGTCACTCACTCTCTCTCACTCACTCATTCTCCCTCACTCTCACACTCACTCTCTTTCACTCTCTTTCACTCATTCACTCTCTCTTACACACTAACTCACTCTCTCTTACACACTCACTCTCTCTCTCACACACTCACTCTCTCTATCACACACTCACTCACTTTCTCTATCACACTCACTCAGTCTCTCTCACTCTCTCTTTCACACTCTGTCACACACACACTCTCACACACACTCTCTCACACTCACTCTCTCCCAGTCACTCACTCTCTCTCACTCACTCATTCTCCCTCACTCTCACACTCTCTTTCACTCTCTTTCACTCATTCACTCTCTCTTACACACTAACTCACTCTCTCTTACACACTCACTCTCTCTCACTCACTCACTCACTCTCTCACAGTCACTCACTCTCTCTCACACACTCACTCACTCTCTCTCACACTCTCTCTCTCTCACTCTCACTCACTATCTCTTTCACACTCTCTTTTACACACTCTCTCTCTCACACTCACTCTCTCTCACTCTCTCTCACACTCACTCACTCTCTCTCACACACACTCACTCACTCTCACTCTCTCACACACACACTCACTCTCTCACACACTCACTCTCTCTATCACACACTCACTCACTTTCTCTATCACACTCACTCAGTCTCTCTCACTCTCTCTCACACTCTGTCACACACACACTCTCACACACACTCTCTCACACTCACTCTCTCCCAGTCACTCACTCTCTCTCACTCACTCATTCTCCCTCACTCTCACACTCACTCTCTTTCACTCTCTTTCACTCATTCACTCTCTCTTACACACTAACTCACTCTCTCTTACACACTCACTCTCTCTCACTCACTCACTCACTCTCTCACAGTCACTCACTCTCTCTCACACACTCACTCACTCTCTCTCACACTCTCTCTCTCTCACTCTCACTCACTATCTCTTTCACACTCTCTTTTACACACTCTCTCTCTCACACTCACTCTCTCTCACTCTCTCTCACACTCACTCACTCTCTCTCACACACACTCACTCACTCTCTCTCTCTCACACTCACTCACTCTCTCTTTCACACTCTCTCTCACTCACTCTTTTTCACACTCTCTCTCTCACACACACACACTCACTCACTCTCTCACGCTCACTCACTCTCTCTCTCACACTCACTCACTCTCTCACACACTCTCTCTCACACTCACTCTCACACTCACTCACTCCCTCTCTCACACTCTATCACACTCACTCTCTTTCACACTCACTCTCTCTCTCACTCTCTCTCACACTCACTCACTCTCTCTCTCACACTCACTTACTCTCTCTCTCACTCACTCTCTCACTCTCTCTCACACTCACTCACTCTTTCACACTCTCTCTCACACACACATTCACTCACTCTCTCACACTCACTCACTCCCTCTCTCACACTCACTCTCTTTCACACTCACTCTCTCTCTCACTCTCTCACACTCACTCACTCTCTCTCTACACACTCTCTCTCTCACACTCACTCTCTCTCACTCTCTCTCACACTCACTCACTCTCTCTCACACACACTCACTCACTCTCACTCTCTCTCACACACACTCACTCTCTCACACACTCACTCTATCACACACTCACTCACTTTCTCTATCACACTCACTCAGTCTCTCTCACTCTCTCTCACACTCACTCTCTCTCACTCTCACACTCTCTCTCTCACTCACTCTCTCTCACACTCGCTCACTCTCTCACACTCACTCACTCTCTCTCACTCACTCACTCTCTCTCACTCACTCACTCACTCTCTCTTTCACACACTCTCTCTCTCTCTAACACTCACTCACTCTCTCTCACTCACTCTTTTTCACACTCTCTCTCTCACACACACACACTCACTCACTCTCTCACGCTCACTCACTCTCTCTCTCACACTCACTCACTCTCTCACACACTCTCTCTCACACTCACTCTCACACTCACTCACTCCCTCTCTCACACTCACTCCCTCCCTCTCTCACACTCTATCACACTCACTCTCTTTCACACTCACTCTCTCTCTCACTCTCTCTCACACTCACTCACTCTCTCTTTCACACACTTTCTCTCACACACACTCTCTCTCACACTCACTCTCTCTCACACATACTCTCTCACACTCACTCACTCTCTCTCACTTTCTCTCACACTCACTCACTCTCTTTCTCACACTCACTTACTCTCTCTCTCACTCACTCTCTCACTCTCTCTCACACTCACTCACTCTCTCACACTCTCTCTCACACACACACTCACTCACTCTCTCACACTCACTCACTCACTCTCTCTTTCACACTCACTCTCTCTCACTCACTCACTCTCTCACACTCACTCAATCTATCTCACTCTCTCTCACACACTCTCACACACACTCTCTCACACTCACTCTCTCCCAGTCACTCACTCTCTCTCACTCACTCATTCTCCCTCACTCTCACACTCACTCTCTTTCACTCTCTTTCACTCATTCACTCTCTCTTACACACTAACTCACTCTCTCTTACACACTCACTCTCTCTCACTCACTCACTCTTTCACTCTCTCTCTATCACACACACTCACTCACTCTCTCACACTCACTCACTCACTCTCTCTCACAGTCACTCACTCTCTCTCACACACTCACTCTCTCTCTCACTCTCACTCTCTCTCACACTCACTCACTCTCTTTCACACTCTCTCACACACACTCACTCTTTCACACTCTCTCTCTTTCACACTCACTCTCTCTCTCACTCTCTCACACTCACTCACTCTCTCTTTCACACACTTTCTCTCACACTCACTCTCTCTTACACACTCACTCACTCTCTCTTACACACTCACTCT
>SSNS01000050.1:1262387-1297387 GCA_006937985.1 Aphyosemion australe | reverse complement strand
ATAAATTACTGAAATTTCATGATTTAAAAGACTGGAAAATCTTACACCTATGTATAAAGCCAACTTAAGTACTCTGCCAACAAACGTTCAGAGAATATTTGAAAAGAGAACTAGTGATTATAGGATGAAAGAAACTGATATGTTTAGAACTAAAATTAAGGAATGGAGTATGTCTGTAAATGGTGTTAAATTATGGAATAACCTTAAAAGGGAAATTTAAAAATCATTGTCATTTAATATATTCAGAAAATGTACAAAATTGAGTGTACTAAGTAATTATGAAATTTTTACATTAAACCAATGTTCATGATCGCTCTGGAAATAGGAATAGGAAATACTTAAAAATTAGTCTGTATATGTGTCTGACAAATGGAAACTGGAGATACTTTTTTCTGGAAAAGGGGGCAGAAATTATATGATGTTTTCTTCATTCTGCTCCTTTTCATTCAAAGTTGAATTTTTTTGTTAGGTATATCATATGGGTTAGATGTTTTCTTTGTTTTATTTTGAATGACATTAAGTCGATTAAAGGGAAAAATTCATAACTGAAGTTACCTACGGAATACTGATTTTAATTTGACATGACAGTCAGTATGATATATGACTGGGAAAACTAAATGAAACAGAGCCATGTTTGTCTGGCCCAAGGGCGATGAGGCCCCAGTCAGCTGACGTGTGTGAGAAGCTGAGAAGGGTGAAAACGAACACATTTTCCCTTATCTTCAAGATTAAACCCTTCGATGACTTTTTTCCATCAATAAGGGAAGCTTTGTGTGGCAGAATTCACACAGTCTTCCAGAGTAAAGGAAAGAAAAAATTAGGAATTAGGAAGGAAAAAAATATAGTTGTTTAGCAGGGGAAAATAGATACAAAGGATACTGTAAATTTATAATCTGTATCGCATCCGTCCGAATAAACCACACAAAACTTCCACGAGGCCTTCAAACAGTCCCAACACATCCAACCACAGCCAGAAGACCTCGAACATGTCCAGTTAACCACATCATGTCATAAAGCCACAAGTGTCAGAGTCCACTGACACACACACGCACACACACACACACACACACACACATTCCAAGGACTACATGATTTCACTTTAAATTGTTTCAGTCACACTGTCACGTTTCTTCTTGTATCGGAGCATTTAATGGTCATTAGTTAAATCTCAGGGTTATTTGTCTCTGCAACTTTATATTTATTCTATGTAGACAGTTTAGGCTTCTCCAAGGTTGAGCAGCTGTTTTATTCAGGCCTGTTTGTTATTTTGCCTCGATGTCTTGGTACAGAGTGGTTAAACAATGGCTGGTGCCAAGGACGTCGTCCAGACTCAATGCAGCTCCCCCTCTACCGTGGTAACATATTTATTGGAAATTTATACAAATGGATTATTTTCTTGTAGACAAAAATTGGTGCAGAAAGATACTTGTTTTGGGATATCGGTCTCTGAATCTAAAATGCTTAAGTTGATGAATTTCTCTGTTTGTACACCTTTGAACTATGGCAGAATCGTGGCGTGGTAAAGCCCAGTGGCAAGCAGCTAACACACTCTTCGAAACCTTTGGGGCTGCTGGAAGCGGTCCAGCTCCCGAAACACCTGGCCTTGTGCAAATGTCAGGCTCACCATGATGACTCAGATGTCTCCATGGGAAACTCTTTTGCTGACCAGAGTGTAAAGCTTGCAGCTCAAGAGCTCCCTCTGCCGGAGACTTCATTTTACTGCTCTGAGACCCTGACACATGAGATCCTGCGTGGCGGTTGATAGTTGATAAACACGTCTTTCCACACTGTAAACTTTTCTTCTTTTGCTAAAGACTATTATCGGAAATGTTTGATTTGTATGAGAAACAATGCTCAGGGCCGTTTACGGCCGAAAAGGGGAAGTTTCCCTACGCCAGAATACCCATTTCACACCATACACATGGATTTCATTGAATTGTCACAGATGCATGGAGTGAAATATTGCCTTGTGGTGATAGATGCATTATCCAAATGGCCAGAAATTTACCCTACAAAGAAATGTGACGCTTTGACAGTGGCGAAGGTGTTGTGCAATCATTTTTTTCCTACTTATGGAATTCCTTCTGTTATCAGGTCAGACAATGAAACACATTTTTTTGTTAATTAGGTGATGACTAGATGCTCTGAAACACAGGGGATTGTGGTTTCCGTTCCCATACATCACCAGCCAAGTAGACCGCAGTGACAGAGAAGATACCCTTGCCGACTGGATGATTAAAATGTTTTCTGAGGAAACAAGTCATAATAAACAATGATCTCGCAGAGCCCTCTTGTGCTTTTTCGCCCACACAGGTCGTGAAACCAGGAAATTGGGTCCTGATCAAAGTGCTTAAACGAGACAACTGGATTTCTCCGCGTTGGGACGGTCCATATCGGGTCCTGCTCCCCCCACAGCTGTGGAAGTTGCTGAGAGGCCATCTTGGATCCACCTTTTCTCGTTGTAAACTCATCGAAGTCACCTAACCGCCACTAGGGCGGCAACGAAGTCCGGGCTTCAAAGGGGCTCGTGACAATAGGTCACGAGCGTCTCAAACCTGGTGAAGATGGACGTCTGCTACAGGCATACTGGATGCCTCACTCTGATGATGATGATGATGGGTTACTTGAATGTGGCCTCTTCTGTGGCCCGCCTCGCAGCACCTGACGGACGGTTTGGAACAGCAGCAGCTGCCTGGGGCACTGGAGATGGAACGGAGTTTGGTTCTGCAACACTGGTGGGACGGTGCTCCACCCTGCCCACAGACCAACGTGATGGACCGTCACCTGCACTCGCAGACCCGTCTGGACGTCACAAGAAGACAAGACGGAAGAGGGACTCCAGATCAGGATGGAAAATCTGGATCCACGCACCCAATCTGCACCCTGGTTTCACGGTTCATGGGACAGAGGGACTTTGTCTGGACACACCACTGCTGGGAGGGAAGTCCTGGTTTGCATCGGTCACTGCCATCGTCCGAGCAGCTCAAGTCAACGCATCGTGCTACGTCTGCTAGCTGATACCACACCCCCTCAAGAGTCTTCGCTACTGAGGCCTGAAGCGTTACGTTCTGTTGATGTTTTTTGTATTCTGTATGGCTTAGCTCATCCACAACACTCCACTGACCCAACTGATTATTGGTTACGCACAGACACTTCTGCCCTGGCACAGTGTTCATCATGGCATGATAATTTGATCTGAATCAATTGTACTGACGTTTTGCAGACCCCACAGTTTCACTCACACCACATATATCGACCGCTCATTCAGCTAGAAACCTTGACTGCACTCACTTCCCAAGGTTTGTCGGTTCTTCCACCTTTCCTGGCAGCAACCAGGAACATGTTAATGCAACACCAACTTGCGCTTGACCTTCTGTTGGCCTCGGAAGGGGGCCTTTGCCATGTTGTAGGTCACACTCTTGGTTTCAGATGTTGCGCCTTTTTACCTGACACAGCCGGCAACATCACCGTCACCCTTACACACATGAACGACCTCTTATATCACATGAAAGCTGCTGAGTTCAGTGTTCCAAGGGGATTCGCCTTCTGGGGATGGATGTATTCCAGTTCCTGGTACAATTTTTTACCATAATTATGACACTTTATTGCTACGATATTTGATTCCTGTCATTATTTTTCTTGTTTTTCTTTCTATGTTTTCATGCTGCATTGTACCATGTATCACCTATATGATTGTTTCGCTTCTTCACTATTCTGCTGTTTTGACTCACGCACCTGCTGCTCCTAATGATTTTGATATATCTGATTTGACCGGTATTCCAGTTTCCCAACTGTAATCAATGGTTTTTACTGTACGTTTTTACTGGTGGGATGAAGTTCTTAGTATTGTGGTACTGATCTCTGACTGCGGCTCAGCTGCAGCTTCACATTCTGTCATTTCTCATCATGTGATCTCCTGTTGACGCTTGTTTTAAATGAATTGCTTTGCGCTGGAATTTCATGCATGTTAAGTATAAATACCTTCCAACAGGGGGGATTATGTTATAGAATTTCTATGTCCTGTACTGCTTCTTTATTTCCTTTGCTCCTCATCTCTCTCACACACACACACACACACACACACACACACACACACACACACACACACACACACACACACACACACACACACACACACACACACACACACACACACACACACACATCATGTAAACACACCCACTGCCTTATCTCACACTTTAAATAAACTCTGTTGGCAGCTGCTCAGGGCATACTACACTGTCCTTAGTTGGTCTGTCACCCTTTGCAAATGGTTATATGTGTGGTTCATTGTCTCTCTCTTATCTGCTCAGTTCTGGGTAGTTAGGTTGATTGAGAAAATCCCTAACACACACTCACTCATTCACTCTCTCTCACACTCACTCTCTCTCTCACACTCACTCACTCTCTCTCACTCACTCCCTCTCTCTCTCACACTCAGTCACTCTCTCTCTCACACTCACTCTCTCTCACACTCACTCTCTCTCACACTCACTCTCTCTCACTCACTCCCTCTCTCTCTCACACTCAGTCACTCTCTCTCTCACACTCACTCACTCTCTCTCACACTCACTCTCTCTCACACTCACTCTCTCTCACACTCACTCACGCGCTCACTCACTCACACACACACACACACACACAGACTCACTCACTCAATAAGCCAATTTCTCAGCAGATATTTTAACCAGAGTTAAACAGTAAGAATTTAAATTTATATTGACCCCTTGGTGAAATGACTTGACACCTCCCTATGGGCTGCTGTTTGTACGGCACCTGGGGGCAACTTTAGAGTTCAGTTTCATGCCCAAGAATGCTTCGACATGTGACCTGAGCGACCTGGGATCTAACCACAGACTTTCTGATCAGTGGTCTACTGCTCTCCCCCAATGCAGCCACGGCCACCCCAAGGCCCACTTGTATTTACTTCGGCTGCATTCCATTTAGAGGAGACTCTACTTGTAAGCATTTTTAACAGAACCACCAGCGATTATTAGTATGCCTGTGTCCTCCCAACTCTTTCTAGCTAACATGCCTTTGGTGAAATAGATCTGTCCTCGCCAGAGGTGCAGGAGGCTGGAGTCCCCTCCCAACAACCAGTGGCTGAGTGGTCAAGTACGATAAGATGGGTTGTCCATTCATCACAGGGCCAGCAAACATACACACACACACACACACACACACACACACACACACACACACACACACACACACACACACACACACACACACACACACACACACACACACACACACACACATTCGTAGGTAGTTTGTGGTTCAATCTCAGCTTCCTCATCATGTTAATGTGTACTTGGACAAGGCACTGAATCACAGCTGATCCAATAACATCATTGCACTCAGTGCTTTTTTAAGATTTTTCAGGGTACAGAAGTTACATATAAAAGCATTTCCGATCATATCAGATATGTACACAGATGCATGTGCATCTTAATGATTTGTGTTTGTCACAGTTCTGTTTCTGGGACATCAGCCTGCAGCTGCATTCCCACCAGCAGCAGCAGCTTCTGTTCATTGACCTGCATGCTGCAGCGCCACTGTGCACATCAATAAGAAAATAATTAAGCCGACACTGCATCAATAAAAATGTGCATAATTAGAATAAATGCCAGGGTAACTTCTCACACGTGCCACCAGTTCACACACCAAACCCCACCAGCAACACTCATGTCCTCACTTTCCCTGCTGATGAGGGAGAAAAGAAAACATAAATCTAGGATAACATTTAGAATTAAATTAGTTTTATTTAAACTTAAATATGCATCTCTGCTTTTTGCAGTAATCTCTTAAGCTCTTATTTTCACAAAGATCATACAGTAAAGTAATAACGTAGCTTCATCTTGTATAATGTTTTTAAAATATATTTTTCTGTATGCATGGGGGTGCAGTTGGCAGTAATGTTCCTTTCTAGTGACTATATGGGATTAACAGCTGGTTCTGGGCTTTTTATATAGAGTTTGAACGTTTTCCTCATGCATGTATGGGTTTTCCTGTCAGGATCCGCTCCATCTGCCCCTGCTGTTTTGTGTCTCGTCTCCCCTCGTTAAGTGTTCATTTGACTCACCTGCCCCTCATTACCCTACCCACCTGTTCCCTGATTATCCTCCTGTACTTAAACCCTCTGTTTGTGCTTGTCTTTGTCAGATCCTCATCTGGTCTTCCTGTCGTGGCGTCCTACCTGCCATTATCCAAATAAAACTGTTCTTTTTACCAGCCAGTCTGCTTCCTGTGCTGATCTCCTGTGTTTGGGTCCAAACACCATCGCTTCCTGACATTTTTCAATTTCACCCACGACTCTGTATGTTGTAAAACAAGCTAGCTTAAAACAAGCATGGGGTGTTTTCCAAGAACCTTGCCTTGTCTGGCTGCCAAGGCAGTGCCTTGCCGGGCCAGACGTCTTGCTTACGAGGACACTGTCCTTCCTTGGTCAAAGAAAACGGTTTAATGAAACAGACTTGCCCCACATGACCGCAGCTGGCCAGAGCCCGCCCCCTACGTACGCGCTCTGTTTATGTCCCGCCCAGATGTATATCAAGCCTTTTTTAATTGTGTATATATTGGTTAAATCAAAAGTGTAAGTGAGTTCGTACCTGCTAGCCACCAAAGCTGCAACTATTAAGCAACTAACCAACCATAGATAACTGCTTTGGATCTAAAAAAACATTTTAGATATAAGCCCAATAGCTACAATTACTTTACTTCCATTTAAACTGGAAATTTGCCCCTGAAGTAGCTGCTGCCGGCTCCTGATCACATCTGTTTGAAAATACCGCACTGCATTCTGGGAAATTCTTGACCAAGAGAAGGCAACAAGGCACCTCTCATGTATCCTTGGTGAATTAGCTAACAAACGGAGCACAGACGCCTTGCTAGCACATGAACATTGGAAACGATTGGAACACGCCTTGGCGGTCCCTGATGACGTATCTCCTAGGCAACCAGGGGCAGGACCAAGGCATCAAGGCGAGGTTCCTTGCAATTGGAAAACACCCAAGGTCACAGAACTCTCACCCCCCTGTTAGCTATCATCCCTGGGCCACGCCCACCTGACACCAGAACCCACAGTAAACCAGATAGCGCTGAACACCAGTCGCCGTTTTCTAGGTCCTAATGTCTTTTGTTGTCCGTGACTTCAAATGGTGTTTCTCTTTTTGGGACTCTGGTAGTTTGTCCTAAAGTTGAAGTGGTAGCAGCCGGCTGTTTCTCCTCTGAACCTCTCACACCAGTGATGTTCTGTTGCTAAATAAACGTGAGTGTGGAATGTGTGGAGGACCCAGGGAAGTGCGGCGGTTCGGTGAGACTGACAACCGGATGATCCAATAGTTGGTTTTGGTCTGAAACGTGTTATTGGAGGAGGTTTTTAGACAAATTTGAGAGAACCACTTCATTCATTTTGTTTATCTCCACAATATATTTATAATTATACTACATTAGAACGTTGTTAAGACGTAAAAAAATGTTTTAAGCTAGCTTGTTTTGCAGATTTGCCATTTAAGGGTTACTTTCCAATGGCCACTGGAAATAGACAGCAGTGGATGGTGTGGTCCTCTTAGCTAGATGAATCTATGACCTTCAGCTGAACTGGTCTGTTGAGGTGAAGCTGCAGCTAAACCAGAAAGATCTTTATTTACCAGTTGTTCCAGTACTCATCTATGGTCATACACTCTGAGAATGACCAAACAAACAAGATAGCAGATAAGACGTGAAACCAAGATGATTTTTCTCAGAGCAGCTGCTGCTCCTCCATGCCAACAGGGCTCAGTTGAGTTTGCTTGGGCATGGAGCCAGGATGCCTGCTGGGGGGAGGTGTTTTATACATGTCCTTTCAGGAGGATAACCCAGGGTCAACCCAGGACAAACTCACAGCTGGCCTAGGAATACGTTGGGATCTTGCTGGGTTGTTAGTTAATAAGCAAAAAACAAATGACTGTGCTGCTGACTAACTGTCACGTTGAGGGTCAGACCTTCACATGTGGAAAAAAGGTGATTTCTTTGAAACTCAGATAAAAAGTTTTTGATGGTCATTGGAAATAAAAAGGTCACAAACCCTTTCTGAAGGGGTTGGACTCCATTAATCTACAGTCATACTGTGTCTGAATTGTGGAAATAAAAGGCTATTGTTACGCTCCGCAGGAGAGTTCAGTCAGCAAAGAGCCAGGCCAGGAAGAATCTGTAAGGTCACAAAGACAGCCAGGGTGGCTCCTAGAAAACAGCGAGCCCTTCTCGCCATCATCATTTGGAAACGCTCATGAGTCAACCATCAGGAGGAAACCAAACTACAATGGTGCACGTGGAACATGACGAAAGCCACAGCCCTTAGAAAAATGTTTCTGACAATCTACCTCAGGCTAGTGAGGTACAGGTGTTTGTGGACTAAAGAAAGGTAGATGTGTTTTCATTTGAAGCAATGATTTTATTTAAAGATCCAGTTTAGAGAAGAGGGAAGAAATTTCTGTTCATTAAATACTGTATATCAAGGTGAGTTGACCAATGGCCAAGAAATGCATGTTGCTCAGCCTGAGAAAAGGAGAAAAAGAAGCAGCTATTTTATGAGTCTGAATTACAAGTTTAGTCCAGATGGGAAAAGATCTGAGGTGAGTTTCTCACCCACCGACCCTTCAGACCTAATATGTCACAAATCAGTTAAAATCGTCTCTGCAGGGTCAACCAGCACACATCTATAGGTTTCAGTCATGTGACCTACTCGCTTCTCTAGAAGGCAAAGCAGGACTGTGTCATGGGGCCAGTAGAGGACAATCAGTTGTAGTACATCCAAAAGCACCGTAACTATCTGGTGTTTTGGCTAAAGTAAACTCAGACATGTTTAAAAGATGGCGGAGGGATTGACCCTTCAGGTGGGCGTTTCCCAGTGGCTCTGATGTCATTCATCAGTGGCCAATAGATCCTCCATGGTTAGCATCCACAAATGTCTGTGGCTCATATATAAGTAATGGTTTCCACCTTCTGTCCTTACAAAAATTAAAATAAAAAAATCCATTTTCGGTGACACAGCAGGCTTTTTCACTCACTGTGTGTGCATGAACCTGAAATAATGAAGCTGTTATCACCAGTTTTCTATGTCCGTCTTACTTTCTGCTTGTTCTGTCTTCATTAACCTTTAGTTTTGAGGTGAAATGGTTCAGAGGCATCAAAGAACAAAACATATGTAACCAGTTTTTCAGTATGTCAGCATTATCATCAGATTTGTGGAAAAAGTTAACAAAAACTTTAGCTAAGAAAGAAAAGATCATATAGAATTGTCCTCAAGCATCACTTAGTCCAGCATCCTGCAGAGGGAAAGTGCATTAGCTCGAGGAGGTTATTTATTTATAGGGCAGTTATAATTAACTACAAAATTTAGGGGGCCATTTTTTAACTTTGCAGTTTTCTTTGCAAGTCAGGACTTGGCTCAGTATGTTTTGGTTTGGGATGCCAAAAATACCACCCTGTAGGGATGAGAGCTGGAAAGTGGCCGATGGAGGGCTGAATGTGGCCCAGCAAAGGCCGCTTGAGCTGCTTCTGTGAAAGTTTGTGTGCCGGCTTCCTGCATCTGTAATTACTGCTGTCACATCAGTGTCCTTCACACCCAGTGGGCAGCTGGAGCGAGAGCTGCCCTGCTCACAAGCTGATCGATGGGCTCGCCCTGCCTCCAGACCCCCACCCCCACCCCCCCACCCACCCACCCACCCTGCAAGGGACAGAAACAACTGATTCATATGAATGCATGAGATAATGCACTCATGTGCTGTACCTGTCAACACAAACCAACCCAGGGTCCATTTGTATGATTAAGTAAATGTTTGACATTGTTTTACTCAGTTTAACACACTTTTAATCTAAACTTTAATCTAAATTACCCCAATTCATTTAATCTAAATTAAAAAGCAATCAAAGCAAGAGCGATCTAATACTCTGTAGGCACATACAAATAGTTTAGGGCAACCTTTACAACCCAAAGTTCATCTACATGTAACATGTTTAGGGCCGGCACTGTTACAGAACCTTTTGCAAAGAGACATTTCGAGAGCAACCTACAGAAATGTTTTTCTTAGATTTCTGATGTGTGAAATTAGAGAAAAGTCACAATTCTGAATTTGTCCGTGGCCCTCTTTCTCTTCTGTAAATATCTACTGAAAGAGATTTGTTGTCATTTTAGATGGAAAAAACTGGATCTAAAACTATTACTGGTACTTTTATTGTCATTCTGTTGTGCAAAATAAAAGCAATTATTTCATCAGAAAACTGAAAAGCATCGTATCTATATTTAAGAACATGACTTTTAAAAATCATTTTAGTTGTTAAGAGCCATTGTAAATGGTTCTCATGGCTCCAGAGCTGCAGATCTCAGACCCCTGGTTTAATGTTTCATGCAGCCTATTATATTTGCAATAGACATGTTGAATACTTTTAGGACAAGTGGAGCTCATTAGGAGTTTTGCTTATTTAGGAACAATACCACTCGTCAGGAAGTAGTTCTAAACTCTTGCAAGACATCAAAACTGAACAATCCAACTCTGTGCTGTTAGCAAAAAACTAGGCTTGTTAGTGTTAAAGAAAGCAATCCTCTGGACTAGAGGCGGGGAACTTCTGATGGGTCTGAATCAACATAGTGGAACAAATGAATGGTAATGATATAGATAATAAAATACTGACACCAAAATAAAGAAAATAACCAGATGAGATGGTAAGATTAAATAACAACTTACCTTTCTTAGTTGCTTGTTGAAGTGAGAGAGCTCTTCTTCTCTTTCAGTTGCATCAGTGAAATCATGCCGGCGCAGCTCCAATGTCTATTGAGTGATACGAACTCGCCACAGAGAAACACTGCTGTCTGTTCATCGCTGTGTCGTTGCCTGGATAACACTTTGTCTCATAATGTGGTCAATAACGGGCAAACCAGGACCGCACAGAGAGCTATGGACAGGAAGTTGTTTTAGAAAATGGTTCACAGTCACAGATGGATAATCTCTCAGCCCACTGTACCAACAGATCGATCGTTAGGCATTGTGGGAAATGCGGTAAAGAAGTTACTGTTGTTGATTCAGATTTGGAAAAGGGAAGTGAATATTAGATTATTTTTTTATTTGAAAGGTGTGTGTGTGTGTGTGCATGTGTGTGTGTGTGTGTGTGCTACATTTTGGGGACATTTTTTCAGGTTTAACCTGTAAAATGGGGATATTACGCTGGTCCCCACAATGAAAAAAAAACCCTAGACTTGGTTTTAGAGGTATAGTGTGAATTAACATAATGGTTGTGTTTAGGGATAAGGTCAGGGTTAGGCATAATGCAGTCACTAAAATGAATGGAAGTAAATGACAGGTCCCCACAAGTGTAGCAATGCAAACATTTGTGTGTGTGTGTGTGTGTTGTTTGTGTGTGTGTGTGTGTGTGTGTGTGTACTTGTCTTTATATGCTTAAATGGACAAATTTAAACTTTTAACCTGTAGCGTGTGGACATCTTCACATTGTGGGGACATTTGGCTGATCCACACAATGACAAAATACCTTAAAACGTGGTTTTAGAGGTATGGTGTGAATTAACTTTTGGTTTAGGTTCAGGTTAGGAATAGAACAGCACTGGTCAAACATAAGGACTAACTGCAAAGCAAAAACTACAATAAACAGCGAAGGTTTCCTGGGGGTCGGCAACAAGGGATCAGGAGCCAGCAGTCTCTTGGGGGCTGGCGACGATGGAGTAGTCGGCGGGCTTTTGGGGGCCAGCGACAAGGGAGCAGGAGCCGGCAGTGTCTTGGGGGCTGGTGATTAAGGGAGTAAGAGCTAGCAGTTTCTTGGAGGCCAGCGACAAAGGAGAAGGAACCAGGAGAGTCTTGGTGGTTGGTGACGTAGGAGCAGGAACCGGTGGGCTCTTGGAGTCCAGCAACAAAAGAGCAGAAGCTGGTGGGCCTTTGGAGCCTGACAACAAAGAAGCAGGAAACAGGAGAGTCTTGGTGGCCGGTGACATAGGAGCAGGAACCAGCGGACCCTTGGAGGCCGTAGCTGGAACACGGGAGATTGGGCAGAGCTTCTGGAGAAGGCTGGACCTCGGGAGGCGCCTCAGGAGATGGAGACCCTTGGGAAACCTCTGGATGGGATGGCTCAGACTGAGCCGCAGGAGACTGGGACCCTCGGGGAAGCTCTAGACTGGATGGCTTAGATGGAGCCTACGGAGATCAGGACCCTCAAGGAACCTCTGGGCTGGATGGCTCGGACGGAGCTTCAGAAACAGGCGACACAGCTGAGGCCTCATTGTAGACATCTGGGTGCAGCGACAGGTGCTCAGCATAGACCTCTCGGTGTGGTGGCAGGTGCTTGGCGTTGACCTCTGGGTTATGACTTTGGCTGCATCATGATGGATATGGAGATGGTTCAGGCTGACACACAGAAGAGGAAGATGTGGAGGCTTGGCCCACCAGGAGTGACGAGGTGGCACAGACTGGAACTGCTGCTGTGGGGATGGATGGACTAAGTAGACTCACCAGAGAAGAGGATGTGGAGGAGTTGATCCAGCCCAAAAACACTAAGTAGTTAACGAGCAAAAGTCCAATAGAGTTCATGGGGTGTGACTGAAAAATTGATAAGCCCATTGCAGGGCTTCACCACCCAGAGAACCATGAAGGAGAGTTTTTCGTAATCAGCGAGGAATGGGTCAGTTAAACATGCGCATTCCTTTATAACGTTCTTGCAGGTGTACGGGTTACTATAGTATCTGTCTGGGTGTTGTAAGGTGGTTTCTGGGGTTGGGTGAAGTGCTGGTTTAGCTGCTGGTTCCATACTGGTCGGTTCCTTCTCACACTTTAACCTTCCAATACTTCTACACATCCACTGTGCAATATTCAATGTTTAACGTTGTTGACAGCACAGTAAAACATCTGTACTCTGCAATACCACCACTCTCATTGTTTATTAGACACACAGCATTGGTTGTTGCACATTGTTCAATTTTGCACAGCAA
This sequence comes from Aphyosemion australe, assembly GCA_006937985.1. Lineage (NCBI taxonomy): Eukaryota > Metazoa > Chordata > Actinopteri > Cyprinodontiformes > Nothobranchiidae > Aphyosemion > Aphyosemion australe. The sequence goes on along the minus strand of SSNS01000050.1, from coordinate 1,284,414 downwards.
GGTTGCTCATTTTTAGTAAGTAGTGGATAACTATATAAAATCAAATTTATTCCTTGTCTTTGCATATTCATAACACCACAGAACTAAGAAAGTTGTTTACACTTTCCAGTGGAAATCTTTTGAATTCATTTTCTAGAAGGTCTTTGCAATTAAAAGGATTTGAAATGAATTATAATTTATCTAATAAGTCGTGATAACATTCTGAAGTAAATGCAAAGTGTCATCATGAAAACTGAAGGCACAAACATTGTGACAATTATTAGCTGAGTCATTTAGGGTCCTTACACAATCCCAAAACTCAAAGTCAAGCACATTCAAGAAGATTTTCCTGCCCCTTTCAGACGTGATGAGATACACAAGCTGTTCTGCTCACGATGATTATTTCACTTCTTCATCTCCTTCAGTCAGATTTTATTGTGACGTTAAAACGACATTTTAGCTCTTTTATTAAAAATGTAACTATGAAACTAAGACAGTCAGGCAGTTTTTTCTTTGATTTAATCTGAGTCAGACCTTTTACAAGCCAACATACAAAAAAGTTCAAGGTGATTTTCTGTTCACCTTGTTGAATTTGTTCTAGTCTTAAAGAGGACCTAGAATGTAAACCAACATTTTCCTTGTTGTTGCTGAATAAGACAGCTTGGGTGGTCAACAGTAGCATGTCAAAAAGTCAAAGCCGTGTGTGACCTACTTTTTATTTAAATTAGAAAGTTGAAAAAGGCGAGAGAACAACTTCTGTTCTGAGAAAGCCTTCCTTAACACGTCATAAGGGGGAGCCACGCCTCCTCAAACCTGCATGTCTCCAGTGTATGAGGCCTTCTGGGGAAACCAACCAATCAGCAAGCAGCTCATTTTCATATTCATGTCCTGGCCGAGTGGGAGGGGTCAACAGCTCTTTTCACAGCAAGGCTGGTTTAGGGGGTTTAGAATGGCCTGTATCAGGGCTCCTGGGACAAATGAAAGCCTAAAGAACATTTATTATGCTTTTTAGAGGCTCAAAGCTGTTTTAGATGGTTGATTAACTGCATTCTAGGACCTCTTTAAAATTAAAAGCACATTAACGCAGTAATTTGTCTGATCAAGATTAAGCAAATTGACATCTGATTTACCATCTAATGAGAACTCTTCATGTTGATACAGTTCAGCGTGGGTTTAGCACATTGTATTGGGGCTTTAGACAGGGCACAAATTTGCACAAAATTGTCAAATTTAGTCAGATTCAGACTAATTTAGTCACAATGCCCTCAGCCCTGAAGTCCAATCAAGCTTGGACCTGGTGTTGTATGTGATGATGTTAAAGCGGCTGTCCGGAGTATTTCTTTTATCTGATGGCACCATCTAGTGGCTGACAAGCATATCACACCAACAGTCGTTTGATTCGGTTTTTTAAGGTGGTGACTGCACGTTTCTTGTTTATGAATGTGCTTCTGTAGCCGACAAACAGAGCTAAAACACGTTGTTTTACAAGTATTATTCTCATGTCATGTTTTATTTTCATATATTTATATTTTAAAGACTTACTTGTCCGTGAAAAGTTCATCAATTCTGCTTCAGCCGAGGTACTTCCTTAAATTTGAAGCACGTAAGCGGTAGTCTAACGCTATTGGTTAGTTCTGACCGGTGCAGGGGGCGGGCTTAGCAAAAAAAAAAGACGTATTGCTTACATTATATCACACTACACGATAAGACAATCACTTTTACGGATTTCTGAAAAATCATACATAATTCCTGAAAGGGGAAAACTCCGGACAGCCGCTTTAACCCGTTAGGTCATTCTTGGTTTTGGTTGAATTTTTAGGCCCATTCAAAACACAAACTGGTCTCATTTCTAGTGTAATATTTACACCTCTATCCACCTTAACCTGTTAATACTGTCTGAAACTACATAACAGTTTAACACACAAAGATACGTTCAGTCATAAAAGTTGCATCATCAACCAGGACCTCATTCATAGAATAAAAAAACCTAACAGCAGCTTCATATTGGTTTTAAGTATACGGACTCTTAAATACTTTACTAATTAACGTTTAATTGTTTCATTTGACTGATTATTCTTCCTATTTAACTTCCCACAGAGGACACAATATGAGCTGCTAAAACCGGATCTGATCATGTGTTTTAAATAGCACTGAAACGGTAAGAGGTCTATTAGGATGAGGAGATATGTGGGTGTGACAGAAGCTCCTGTCGAATCATTGCTGAAGAAATCAGCGTCCTCGATACCCTGAGGGAGACACTTATCAAATCTTTTTCTGTGCCTTACAGCGCAGGGTGCATTTGGTGTGAAATTGACTGCAGACTGGTTGGTCTGTCCTCCTCTGTAACTGAAGCCTGATTCAGAAGTAATTCAATCTGGACTGAGCACTGGCATGAGTCTGTTTTTATAATGTTGGGAGGTTGGAGGGTAGTAATACCAAATATAGCCCAGGACTTACAATGTACTTACAAGGTACTCACAGGGGAATGTACAGGGTGGAAACTGGGTATATACTGGGTACTTAAAGTTAAAGTCCCATTAGTCGTCACACACTGGTGAAATTTCTTCTCCCCATTTGATCCATCCCCGTGGGGAGCGATGAGCTGCAGACGCAGCCACACTCAGGAACTATTTGGTGGTTTAACCCCACAATCAAACCCCTTAATGCTGAGTGTCAAGCAAGGAGGCATTGGGTCCCATTTTTAAAGTCTTTGGTATGACCCGACCGTGGATTTGAACCCACGATCACACCACTGAGCTGGTTAGAGGAGCAAATACCCAATATTATGAGCATCAGGCAGTTTAATGTAGGGCCTTGTAGCTCTACACTTACATGGGACTGAACAGTAACTGATTACAAATGAGTGTATGCGTGGATTATTTATTGAGTACCTGAAACATGTAATGGCACTCAATGAGTGCATTAAGCTCTGTAGCTGCATGTTAGCCTTCCATCACCATGCTGACAGGTGGCATGAGCGTCGTTTTACTGATGGTCAGACATTTATACTAGTGCTGTCATGAGATTAAAATTTTTTGAGATTAATTAATTATGACCTGTAATTAATCTAATTAATCTCTTTTTTAATCTCACCTACTGAGAAAATCCCTCATTTTGATGTATTTTTATTAAATTCATTACATTATTGTGGCAAACTAAAAGATTACTGGCTTTATAAAGTCATTTATTGTTTAACAGACTTAAACTTTCCTTTTCCATCACCAAGGTGGAATAATACTGTGCTCTTTTGTCAGTCTGGAATAATTAGAATTTAAAAATAAAACATCAGGTCCATATAGAATAATCTAAGTTAACACATCAAGGAACACTTTTTGAGCAATGCAAATAGAGATCACAGAACTTGTTACTAAAACATTTATCTAAAATTAAAATAGACCTGTAAATTACAGTGCTGTAAATTAGCATATCAACACTGACAGTTTATCACAAAATATTACACTTTTTCACAAAATCTGACATGTGGTATGGCATGATAGTTAAATATAAATATAATTACATAAAATAAATAAAAATTTAAAATAAAAAATCCCAACAGGTAGGCTAGAAAAGTCCCAGTAAAGTTATAGATTAAAAATGAGATTAACGCAATTTAAAAAAATGAGTGCACTAAATGTGGCTGTGATTAATTAATCTCAATTAATCTCATAATTTGACACTGCAGATTCACACCGTCATGTCCCACTCAGCCTCCCCCAGACTTGAGACTACCTGGATGGGAAGGAGCGGGTCGTTGTGTGGGACGCAGCAACACCATCCAGCCTTTTGCATTAGCTTAGCAAACGTTTGCAGAGATGAAGGAAAGAAGTAGCTGAGTAGGTTCTGGGGGTTCTTGTGAAATATCTCCCAGGTTGTTTGTGACACAGAGCTGTTGTTTTTGATGAAGCTGAGAATAAATGAAGAAAGCAATCAAACTGTCCGAGTCTTCACCCTCAAAATGCCAGTGTTCATGTTAGAATGTGGCTCAGTGATGACTGTGACATCCCTGATCTCACGTTAAAAGGTTCAGATGGCAAGAAACCCTAAAGTTGTCATTGGATTTGTGGGTCCCAAATCACAGCATAGTTCCAGCAGGATCTCCTTCAGGAAGCGTGATCTGCTCAGGAGCAGATCAGTTAAATCCACGCTCTGCTAAATCCTCCAATAAGACACAATAAGATCAGCCATGGTGCAATGTCCAATTCCCATCGCTCACAGGTGTCTTTTACAGGTTCTAACACCAGTTACAAATGAGGTAAAAAGAATTTGTGGATCAGGAACCCGCGTGGTGAGACCTTCTCCCGTTCTAGATGCTGTTCTTATGTTTAGGAACATTTCTACACACAAACCCCCAAATAAAACCAACCGTATTTAGTTTGACAAACAGAACAGTCATGTTTAAATCCACCTTCAGGTTTTTAAGAAAAAGACAAAACCAACAATTGTAATGTTGAAAAACACTTATGAACAGAATAATGATGGGAGGATGCAAACCCAAATAATACATCATTTTGTAGTTCTCCATCTCCCTCCAGCATGAAGGTTGTTTACATGTGCAGCTGAGTGCTGCAGAGACAATTCAGTGTCATTTCTGCAATTTTCCCAGAGTACTGGAATCGTGTATCATCATCTGTGCAGAACATGTGACAGTTAGCCTGTTCCCTGACAGATAAGGGCGAAAAATGTTTTTTCACTTTCACGAGTTTAACAACAAAACATGTCCTCACATTATCATAATGACAGGTTAATCACATGCATGCACATCCTGCTCCAGGGTGTGTTTATTTTTCTTTTAAAGCTACTTATGCCTTTTTCATTTGGAAGCTATAAATGAATCAGTGTAATTATTCAACCTGCACGCCGTCTCAAACCTCTGAATGAGGGAAAAAACACAGGAAGGAATAAATGAGGACAGATGACCTGCAGCAGGAAAAGACGAGTGTCTGTTTCTGCATCGCTTATGAATTTATCTGGCTGTTGTTCCATCAATCAGGCAGAGGCAGGACAGACCTGCCTCCTAAAACAAATCCTGAAGAACAGAAAAGTTTATCAAATTATAGCAGAATAAGCGGCTGAGCTCAAGTGAAAACAAGAATTTGATTGGTTTTCATGCTTGTGAGGAACACTTCAGTTACAAAGAAGCAGAAAGGTAAAGAAACTGTAGACAAATTCAGCTTTATTGATGATGACAGTTGGGCAGATACAAGGCAAGAGCTAGGGATCAGCTCAAAACAATGTAACTCATACAAAAACGGTCAGATATGTCTTTGATCGGTTGGTCGCGTGGATAATGCCTTCAGTAAAGATGAAAATAAAAAGTTTTTAAAATGGAAAAGCCTCTGGAGGAGGCAGAGCTTCTTTAAAATCACTTCAGAAACGGTACAAAACATGCATCCCAGGATATTTCACAACTGTCACCCTTAGAATGAACAATGATTGCACAAAATTAAATTAAAATCAACAGAAACATTACATAAACAGTATAAATCCGTCACAGACGCTACACTCGAGACTTACTTGGCTAGTCCTAGTCCCACACAATGAAAAGTAACCACCGATTTACACAACAAAAGGTACCGTCCTCCGACTACTGGGCTATTCTTCAACAGCCTGAGGTAAGCTTTAGCACGTGAGACGTAGCTCAGGCAAGGCTAAAATCAAAACAACACAAAATAAATGTCATTTTTAAAAGTGAAAGATGCATCTTCTCTTCTAAAATTTAGTTATAAAGAAATTCAAAGTGCCAAAGTACGTCTGATTCCCTTTAGATGACCAAATGTTTCCTCGCCCGATGACTCAGGATCATGAAGTAGTGCAACACAACAAAAACAAATTCCATCATTACAATGACAAATAAAAAAGGCAAATACCAAAAAGGCGAAAAAGGGTGAAGAAAATCGCTCAGTGTTCCCTTTTCTGCTTTCGGCCGACATCGACCTCGTCCAGGCCGCTGGCCGACCTGGACTGCTGCAGTTCTCTGAGCTGAGAGTGAGTGCGAGGCGGCTGCTTCTTCAGCTTCTCCAGATGAACGTCAATGGGGTCCAGCTCGGGCTCCGCCTCGGGGACGGGCAGGTAGCCGCCGTCCCTCGGCAGGCACAGACACCAGCCGGCACCCGCCAGGTCCAGGTCGCTGTACTCAAATTCTGACTTCTTCAGCTTGAAGTCCACCATGTCAGCTGACTCGCTCATGTCCACCAGCAGGTTCCAGAAGACACAGCTCAGGATGATGCCCAGCAGCTGCATGGAGAGACAACGTCCCCGTTAGCAGTTCCTGCTGTAGATTCAACTATGGTGAGCTACAGCTAAACAAAGAAGACTTGAGCACAGAAACATATTTCCCAAATGGTTATGTAGCATGTTCTGAATTTAAATGGAAGCCAGAATCATCAGATATCAGATGTAGGCCACAGAAAGAAAAGCTTAAAGTGATTTATATCCAGATTGCTGAATGTAGTTATTTTTTAAGTGATTTTTAAAATTCTCCATCCTATTGATCTTTAAATTATAGTATATAGTAGATGCTAATTATTGCCACTTTTTATATTAATTATTTTATCATGAGTATATTATTACTTCCTATATTTGCTTATCTCTTATTTTTTATCCTTCGTTTTGCACCAAGTACCGCAGCAATTTCCTAATGTTGTGATTTCTCACACATATGGCAATAAAACCCTTCTGATTAAGTTTAAATTAGGTTTAAATATCAACAATGAGCAAAATAATGTCCAACTCTGGTCCTCCATGGCCCCTTTTTGCATGTTTTAGAGGTTTCCCTGCTTCAGCACACCTGCTTTTAATCAGCAGGTGTTCAACAGGCTTCTGCAGAAGCTGATGAGCTGCTGAACAGGTGATTCAACCACTGAATCAGGTGTGCTGCAGCAGGAAAACAGAGTTAAGAGGAATTTAAAACCTAGAAGGACTATGGAAAAAATAATGGACAAATACCATATAGGTTTTGGGACATCCACTGAAGTGATTCCACTATAAAAAAAACCAATAGGATGACGTCTGACCAAAAACGATCAGATCTGATAAAACAGTGGAGCCTGTGCAGCAGCTAAATTCAAATGCATTAATATGTTTTTATGAGAAGGTCACATTCTGAGTTGCTGAAGGGAGTTTTTAAAAACTTCCCTGTTGGGAGAGCTCCATCTTACTGCAACTTCCACAGAAAGTGATGGTGAGGGTGCAGTTGTGACAAACAGCCTCTGCTGGAGAAGTGCATTTAGCTTCAGCGGCTTGTTTGAAACAGTTCAGTGTCGGCGGGTCGGCGCCCTGAGTTTTCAATTACCTGTGGCAGCCCAATGGCACAGCAGACTGCGACAGTTATTCCAATGTTGTCACTCATCCAAAGGTTGACTGCATGGATGCAGCCTCGCACATGAATATCATCATGCAGGGTTTCACGCTGATGGACAGAGCAGAGGAAGAAACCAGAGGAAAGTTTCAGTTTTTAACTCAAACTCAACAGCCACCGACTCTCACCCCACAAAAAAACAAGAAAGTCCTAAAACTTAAAGGGAAGGAAATTTCCACCATTATTCGTGACAAAATACTTAATCATTTTTCATAAAAAGTGTTTTTTTCAAGTGCATTAAACAGATTTTTGAGTCTAATTAATGACTTCTAGGGTTTCTGAATGGCCAATCACCATCATATTGACTACGGGCCAGTCCTGATCACCTGGGACCTCATTTATAAAACTGTAGCATCCTTACTAAAACTCTTTAAGCTCAGCAATCAGTATTTACTTGCACAAACTAATTTATAAACTCTGCACACACACCTGCTTTATAAATCACACCTGTCCTAGAAATGCGCTCAGGTGATTATCACATCCTTACTGCTACACACCCACTTTCTGCCATATATGGTCAATGCAAAGCACCTTATCAATACTCTGCATATAAATAAGCCAGCTGATCTGTGACATTTCACAGGTAACCATGGCGACAGAGGTCTAGAAAACACAATTTCACAGACTGAAATCGAGGTGCTTGTGGGTGACGTAGAGGCACAGAAAACGTTTTATTGACTTCCAGCGGCAAAGCGTTGATTGTGGCGGACATAAAAAAACAAAAAAGAGGGATGGAGAGATGGAGGCAAAGAGGAAGATGTCAATAATCATTGATGCCATCTAAAACAGCTACATTATGGTGCTCAGGGATCGCTGAGATATCACAGATGTAAACAGAACATTTGATAAAAACATTGAATTTAACTTAAAGGGGCTTTAGGCAGAACATGACAAATTTTATCATATCAAACCAATATCAGCCCGCCTGTAGGCAAAGTACCGCTGGAACGAGCCAGTTTAAGGAAACCTGCTGCAGTGTGGTCTCCTCGACTAGTAGAAGCCATCCTATAGTTCAGTGGTTCCAACCTGGGGTCCGTGACCCCCAAGGGGGTCCTCAAGGGAAAAAGGTTGGGAACCACTGTTATAGTTTGATTACAAGAGGAGGAGCTGTGGCGTGTATGAAACTATTAAAGCTGCATCAGCAAATTTGGAAAACAAATTAGCTTAAAACATTTAAATGCCTCCTATTCTAACATAGTATAGCTGTAATTATATTGTGGAGATTAAAAAAAGAAAAAAATGAATAAAGTGGTTCTCTTGCATTTGTCTAAAAACCTCGATCAATAACACATTTCGGTCCAAAAGCAACTATTGAACCATCTGGTTGTCGGTCTCACCGAACCGCCGCACTTCCCTGGGTCCTCCACTCATTCCACACTCACGTATTTAGCAACAGAACGCCACTGGTGTGAGAGGTTCTCCGCTCAATAATATCAGAGAAGGAGAAACAGCCGGCTGCTACCACTTCAACTTTAGGACAAACTACCAGAGTCCCAAAAAGAAAAACACCATTTGAAGTCACGGACAACAAAAGACGTTTGGACCTAGAAAACAGCGACGGGTGTTTAGCGCTATCTGGTTTACTCTGGCAATGTGGGTTTCCATTTTTGGTGAATGCGGATCCAGGAAGGATACCTGATGGGAGGGGTGAGTGTTCCGTGATAGTGTTTGTGTTCAAAACCTAGCTTGTTTGTAGATTCGCTATAGCAGCTTTAACGGCACACCAAGTAACTTTTTCATATTTTAAAAACATTTTCTTGAGCCAGTAGGAGCTAAAATGAGCGCCGGTATCCGGCATGTTTTAGTTGTTTCCATACTCCAACACACTTGATTCACCTGTTCAGCAGCTCATCAAGCTCTGCATAAGCCTGTTCATCACCTGCTGATTAAAATCAGGTGTACTAAAGCAGGGAAAAAATTAAAACATGCTGGATAGCGGCTTGCTTTAGAGAATGAATGAAAAATCACTCAGCCCCACTCTGGTCCTTGTGAACAGAATACAGCGTTTGCAGCTTGAGCCTGTAGCTCTTGTTTGTGCAAGTAAAAACATGCACAAACAAAACATATTAAACTTGTACTCACAAGAGCAACAGGATGATCGCTAGTTCAGCATCCAATCTGAATCCTTAATTGTCTCTGAGCTCTCGTGATTCAGAAAACTCCTGATGTTGACTCTTGTTTGACTCCTATTGTGGTCTGACGTTCTTTTTCTCTTTTAGCTTCATCAGATAAATGTCTCTTCTGAGGCTCCACCATGATAATCACATTACAATAAATACTAACCAGGTATAGCTCGTCTGTCCTGAGGTGTAAACATAAATTGCTGTAAAGCGTGACTTTGTGAAGCCTCTTTTATAAGACACACCGTGCCGGTAAATCAGCGTAATATTACCGCAATGTGTTTCTTATGAACGCGCCATGGCGGCGTCACGTTGCGGGAATTTTGCGGCATTCGTGCCGCCACGCTTGGTAGTAATATTGCGGTAATATTGCGGCTTAGCCGGTCTTATAAACGCACATTAACCCTTGGCACAAAAGAGGGAGGTGTCATGACCACGCGATGAATTAATGCCGAACTCCGGCCGGGAACTATGTTGAAAATGAAAGTAAACACGGATCAGCTGAGATGATAAACTGGAGCGATGCGGAGCTCCAGGAGCTTCTCTCCGTTAGATCTGTGGCTCAGATCATCTGACAGCTCACAGGGACTGTGGAGCACACACCTGTAGCTGACTGGGGAAAAAAACTTAAGGAGCACGGCTTCGATCGCAATAAAAAGCAATTTATGTCCAAAATACACGGAAGTCCGCGACAGCGTAGAGACTAGGGATGCACCGATACCGGTATCGGTATCGATACCACATTTTCTAAAGTACTCATACTCGTTAAAAGTCCTTCGATACCGGGGACCGATACCACGGTCTGAGAAATGTCTGTTTGAGCGGCGTGCAAGGGGTTAATCACAGGCGCCAAGTGCCCGCCCCCAAGGCCCCAGCTGCAGCTCAGAGCAGGGAGAAGTTTTCATTTTAAATAAATGTTCTTAATTCCAAACGAGTGCCTTGTTTTTTTGTTAAAGTATACAACTAAAGCTGTTATCTGTAAATTAAAATCATGTTTTTATTAAGTACTCGGTATCGGTATCGGTGAGTACTGAAATGCAAGTACTCGTACTCGTTTTCCAAAAAAGTGGTATCGGTGCATCCCTAGTAGAGACCGCCCCCAAACCTCCTTTTTGCCGCCATCGCGTAATCTTTTATAAAACTGACATGATTGCGCAACATTACAGCCACGGTCTGAGCTCTTATAAACGACCTTAAGCCTGGGACACACAGGAGACGGACGCGCTGCGCCACGGAAGCGCCGCAGTTAAATGGTCACACAGGAAGCGCTCCCAGATGCAGCATCGGCGTTGCGGCAAATTGGTGACATTGTTTTATAAAAGAGGCTTGAGACTTCGGGGCAGCGGGTCGGAGAGGCAGAAGTTGCAAACGCGATATTCAGATCAGGAGAGGAGGGTGCTGAGAGACTTTTCATTCATCCTGTAAAGGGTCATTTTAGCTCCTGCTGACTCAAGAAAATGATTTAAAATTTGAAAAAGTTACTTCGTCTTTAAAGTTGCCACATTTTCCCGTCAAGTTATTCTTTATAAATCACAAAGAAAATGACCTATGCAACAAACCCTGTTATATGCATAAGCAGCTTTATAAATGAGGATCCAGATGCATCGTTACTTTCTACCTTTTTCTCAGTAAAACTGCAGGCTGTTGATCTCATCTATGAGTGATTTTGTGTTTTAAACTGTTTTTGATGCAAAATGAACTCAAAATCAGTTGGGATGATAAGACCCCACTAATCCAAGCCTAGCCAATGTAGAACCATTAGTAGTAGAGGTATACTGAGACACCCAGCATTATACAGATCATGCAAAGTCAGGGGTTAATGATGTCCTTACCTGCTGATTCAGTGTGTTGTATCCACAGAGTGTATTGATGACTTCTCTACCCTGCACGAGGAGTCAAAACGTAGAGTCAAACAAGATTTTAAGATGACTCGAGATGGCAGCATGACAGTAACGCTCCCCATAAGGGACTGTACCGGCTGGAGCGTAAAACTGGATTAACAACCACAACCATGGCCGGGAAGAACTGATAACAGCAGGAATGCTCAGCTTTTCTAATCAATTCTCTATCTGTGCGTGAATGCGTGTGTGTGTGTGTATGTGTGTAAAGGAGGACTGGAGAATTCTGCCTCCAGAGAAATCTTCAGTCCTTTGAGCCCAGTGATTGTAATGGTTGAAATCCTACGGTGGCCCTTTAGGGGCTAACCATTTCTAGTTACAGGGATGAACCTCCCAAAGGCCATATACCTTTAAATAGCAACATGTCTGCCGTTAGCCAGACAATACTCCATCACACAGTTAACTACATCTCTATTGTGAAGATAAGGTGTCCCTCCTTCATCTGAGGAAGCACAAGTCATTTCTGTCCCGGTGGATCGGAGCGATTCATCAGCAGGATATGAGATAAGCCCCAGCTCAATCAGACACTTTTATGATCCTGTGAAATTGTAGGTGAGGTTTTTTTTTTTTTTCTTTACTGACACCCAAGTGCCTCTGTATCACAGTCATGTCTGATGAGTAAATCTAAGGGTCAATTTGCAAAAACTGAAGTTGGTGACAGCCTGCTATAACTTTATTTTATGAGATCTTATCGCTCATTTTATGGATTGTTACGCAGAAAGACTCAAACAGAGCAAACCTTTTGGTTAAGTCTTGGCTAGCGGCCAACTATTTGCATGTTAATGAGGGTAAAACAGCTCATTATTTTTAATCTGAACAGCAGGCTTGCTGCGGGTTCAGAAGTTAATCTGGGCCCTCTCTCTCCCTTTATGAAGCAAGTTGTCACTAGCTTGGGGGTGAGAATCGACTCTGGACTTAAGTTTGATGCTCACGTCAACTCCGTGATCCGATTGTGTTTTTTCAACCTGCGACGCCTTTCTAAAATCAAGCCTATGCTGTTGAGAGTCCAGCTGGAGCAGGTATTCCATGCATTTGTAATCTCTAGGTTAGATTACTGCAACTCTCTCTATGCTGGGCTTGGTCAGTCAACACTTCGTCGCCTCCAGCTTGTGCAGAACAGCGCCGCCAGGATTCTGACTGGCACCAGGAAACGGGACCACATCAGTCCAGTGCTGGCCTCCCTACACTGGCTTTCAGTCTTTTATTGGGCGCGTTTTAAGTCTGTTTGAAGTCTGCCTGTTTTTATGCTTTTAGGTATGTTTTATTGTTCAATGTTTTAATTTCTTTTATCATGATTTTATGTTGTTCTTCAGCGCCTTGGCCTCCTGTAATGGGTGTGGAAGGCGCTATATAAATAAAGCCTTGACTGATTGAAACCTGGAAAATCCTACAGGAAAAAATGGATTTCAAGACTTTATTTAAACTAAACTTTAATCAGGAGTATGCTGGTGAAGGTTCTCAGTCATCCAGGTCATGGTAATCCAAGGGGTTCAAATGAAGGCAACTGGACTTCTTTGGTTTCTTGAAGACGTTTCGCTTCTCATCCGAGGAGCTTTAATCAGGAGGGTTTGCTTTGGTAAATTGAGACGTGCCTTTTGAAAGTGAATAAGGGATTTTTTATGAATTATTAATCTACCTTTATATGGTTTCAGCAAGCTTTGTTTACCCAATACTTCCATAATTTTTAAAATCTGGTCATTTATGATAACACCAGCTTCATGGCTCATGTAAAAATCTTAGTTGCTACGTTTCATTTTTGTATTTTTTAGACCACAAATACACTAAAATGTGCTGTGACACTGCTCAGAGATAAAGCTCCACTGACATAAACAAATAAAACATATCAACCAAACAGGGTTACAGTTTTCTTTCACTCACCTTGTGCACACAACAGGTATATGGAACCCCACAGGCTAGCGGACCGGTACCATTGCAGAAGTGGTACTGATTGACTCCCCAGTCCTTATATTCATCTCCTCCACAGCAAGAAAACTGGAAAATAAAAAGACCATCAGAGACCAAACAATATAATAAACCAGAGGTTCCTTCAAACCTTTCATCTACCCCACAGCCTGGAGTCAAAACTCACTCCCCACGTTTCCTCCTTTACACGACCTCCCGCCACCAAACACCATCGCCCCAAACCACCACCAACGGGTTACTGCTCCACATTCCCAGCTCCTACACAAAGGTCTGCAGGACAAAGTGTGTCTTCACTTTTCTGACAACCAGTTACAGGAAGTTATTCAAAAGCACGTCTCATAGAAAATACAGTCAAGCTTCCAACATGCTGAACATTCATTTTTATTTACAATAAAAGATGTTTTTCCTCTCTGTGACAGAATGACCCAAACTACATGCTGATTCACTGAGCACCATGCTGGCTGTCCAGAACAATAAAAGGGACAAACCCAAACAGACGTCTTTCTACCAATGACTTTAAAGGAGTGGAACACTTGTTTAATCAATGCATCTGCAGTCGTCTCTAGTAAGAATGAATGCCTTGTAACTCGTTCTGGGGGGAGAAATATACCGGTGCACCATTTCTCTGACCTAAAATTTGCCCACATCACAGCTGAGCTTCAGATGGCAGGTTTTGGAGTTTCCTGATATGTGGACATCTCTCCTCTGATTGGCTAACAGCAACACACTCTACCACTGACTCTGTTTTGCTCTCCAACGTTGATGTTTTATCTCCACAAATAACACAAGCCTGGAGGAGTTCTGCTGCTAACAGCTAGCTTAGCTGAGACATTCACTACCGATTCCCAGATGTTAAACCAACAACAGCCTTTCCAGTTGTGAGTCAAGATCGGCAAGTCCAGGGCCCTCATTTATCAAACGTTCGTAGAAACGTTCCTATATTCCCTCCTACGAATGAAATTTAGAATGTGTGTACGAACAGTCAAAATTCTGATTAATGAAACATGCGGTGGCCTCTCGTTCGCATGATCCTCTGCCATCGTTTGATGATAAATCCCACCTGTGCATACCCAGGTGCTCGTGCCTGTTTACCATCATTTACATACAGAAACGCCCTCAATTAACCATATTTGGTCACACTACGTCCTCAGATCATGAAGGGATTCCCTGGGTTCTTCCCGGAAAAAAAAGAAAAACTTTATTGACAGCGAGATCGAAGCACTGGACACTTGACAACGCGTGTATGATCGGGGAGCAGAGAGTCAATAATATGACACAGCTGTTTTTCCACCGAAATAATTATTTATTGGGTAAAATAAATAGTGGATGAGGAACACGCGTGGATCACTGAGACCTTCAGAATTGCTGTTACCTTGTTCTACCACTAGATGCTGTTCCTACGCACGGTCGGAGCTGTTCTTATATTTAGGAATGTTTTCACGCACAAGTACAAATTGGTAAATACCACACAATGCGTAAAATCGTTCCCACGCACGAAATACGCACAGATCTGTACGTAAGTACGGTTGATAAATGAGGGCGCAGAAATGCTATTTCACAGTGTGATGTAGATCTGTTAGGATTTTCTAATCCTAGAGTTTCACCGTCTATTTTCTATCAGAAGCTAATGCAGGAGACAGGTGTAGGAGACTATTTTCATGTTCAGCCTGCATGAAAAACTCAGAGTGACTCATTAGAATCAGAAAAAAACATTTAAAAAACTGGATTTTCAGTCAACCACAACTTTAAAGATCTAAATCCCTCGTTTTTTCTACAAATCTGCAGTGGTCTCGAGTATGAATTATTGCCTTGTGAGTCGATTTCTGTGGAAAACAAATCTCTGGTGTTCCTGTTTCGGGATATACATGTTTATCAGAGGACAGAAAATGACAGGATTTGGAGTTTTACTAATTAAGATTATTGTTATTCATGATATTCAAATATCTAGCCTCTGATTGGCTAACAGCAACACAACTCTTCCACTGCCTTGGTTCGCTCTTGTTTCTTGGGTAGAAAATGCAACACAAATAACAGACGCCCGAATGTGTTCTGCCATGTTTTTGAAGTTGCTAATGCTAACGGTTAGGTCAAGGGTAGGGAACCCTGGTCCTGGAGAACTGCTATCCAGCATGTTTAAGTTGTTTCCCTGCTTCAACACAGTTGATTCACCTGTTCAGCAGCTCATCAGGCTCTGCAGAAGCCTGTTCATTACCTGCTGATTAAAAATCAGGTGTGTTGAAGCAGGGAAACCTCAAAAGCGTGCTGGATAGTGGCTCTCTAGGACTGGAGTTTCCTACCCCTGGGTTAGGTCCTGGCCACATCAAAACAGTCTTCTGCAGTCAGGTGGGCGAGGCCATGAATGCAAACTTTCCCTGTGATGTAGAGGAGACTGACTTCATCGGACCAGATCATTTCCCCAACCATTTCCTTTTTAAGACTTCTATATGCATGCATTTGCAATTCCAATCGTATTTAAGAACAAATAAGTATTAACATAGTTTCTCTGTAAACGAGACTACTAAAATGCTTTTTGAATGCCTTTAAACAAAGAAATGTCATTTTTCAATGCAGAAACAGTAAATGACTATCAAATTTAATGGAATCATAATTTCTTCAACACTGATAATGTCACATGTGCATTCAGGACAGGTTTACTCAGGAAAATACTTTCAAAGGCACTGAACCTTTTCTGTTGCATCAGACAAACAAATAAAAAAATGTATTTGTATTACAAAAATCTACAAGGGAATTCTGTCTGATATAACAGATTTTTGCTTTGCATGGGTAGCCCTATATGCTGGATGCTTTGGTGCCTCTCTGTGGTGAGATGGACTGGACCTGCAGTTGTGCGCAGCCCTTTATGAGTCAGTCCACCCTCCGATTGAGATGACCATCCAAACTGACAATGGGATCAATGGAGATGTATTCATCCCTGGTTAAATGTGACAAAGAACCTCCACAACTCAACCTAGGAAGAGGAGCACTGGAAAATGAATCAGCATCACCACTGAAGGAAGAAAGGAATAATGGCAATCAGTCTCTCAGTCAGAGACATGGTTGACTTTCTCTACAGATCACTACGGGTACATCATTAACCACTTCCTCCCCTAAGAGGCTTCTGTGGCATCAGCTGACAGCCCTGTGATTTGACTGATTTCAATAACTATCATACATCAGCTGATATTCAATTTTAGAACAATTAAGGGATGGTTTGTTTTTTATAAATTAAGCTACAAAACCTATAGCGTGTAATCACAATATAGGCCTGGTTACTTTCTGTTTAGTACAACTATTATAACAGAATGCTGAGAGGTTGTCACAAACATTTTTCAATCTTCTCTAGCTGAACACTATTTAGACAGTTGTCCCATGTATCAATGCATTTCATGCAAAAGACACTACCTTTTGTTGTACATAGTCCAGGATGTTTTTGAAGTCAAGATCATCGTAGTAGTGTTTAATTCCTTCTCGTATAGTACTTTGAAACAACGCAGATGTCTGCAGGAAACAGAGAGAAGTAAATGGGTAAGACCTCAGATACAGCTGATCCCAGTCATAATATAAGAATGGCATCATGTCACTGTGAAAACTATGAAGATTTTCACTGAATGCAGAAAAACACTTGCCTTCTTTTCAAAGATGAGTGCAGCGGTGAGAGCAATGGTCTGTAGGAGAAGTAATACACACAGAACACAGAGGAACTGGGGAGGGAAACGCACAAAGGAAATGATTACACTCAGGAATGTTTTCATCAGATTTATGACGTGTTCTTACTCCACAGTTGTTTTTACTCACGTTCTAATAGTGAAACCTGCTCTTTTGCTATCGTACAACTAAACGAGTCGGCCATAATTAGGGAGTCACATCCTTCATTTGAGAAACATATTGAATCAGTGCAACCCAACCTCAGAAGCTGTGTTTGGGTCCGAGTGTGTGTTCAGCAGCTGATCTGATTCTACAAATGTTGAAATAAAAAATATACAGAGTGCATAAAGCTGCTGGTTCAAAACCTGCTCAAAGGAACAAGATCAAATTCAAGGAACATTTTAACCAACTTCTTTGGTTTATTAAACTCCTTATCCTCTTCCTCAACATGCAGACATCGCTGATTTTTCTGTTTCTAACCTTAATTTTCCTTTTCATTTTATCTTATTTAGTTTTACCTAATTGGATGGTTGCCTAGTAGCAACCACAATAATGTATTTCTGCTCAGTTAGAGCTTTTTCTCTGTTATTAACAAAACCAGCAGCTGTGCCTTTAGATGTAAGAAGGAAAAGAGTATCTAACTGTTACAGTGGTTTTATGAAATGGGCTGTTGTGTATTGAACACTAATGATAGTTTGTCAGATTTGATGTTTGCCGTAATTAATGTAATCACCCAACAAAATACTCATGCAAGTTAAACACGCACTGATTTAATTTTCTAACTAATCTAATCCTGAGCATTAGCTAAAAAGAAAAACGCTAACGACCCAAGCAGTAGCTCTACGCTGCATGACTCCCAAAGCACGGAAGCAGAATGTGTGCAGATATTCATGCATCCTCCTGCAGCATTCTCACCATGTGCAGCAGGGTCTTGTTGTCTCTGAGGGATCCAACCATTCCCACCACAGACACAGTAAACATCACCAGGCCCAGCAGGATGAGCACAACGGCAGGAGCCAGGAAAAGACCCTCCAGAGTCCGATTCTTCTGCCTTTCTACTTCTGCATATACGCCCACACATAGTACACACAGGCCCATGAGCTGCAGGAACAAAGAAAGTCGCATTAAAAAGACAACTCATGATGACAACTGTCAATGCAATGAAGAACATCACGTAAAAACGTACAAGCGCCTATGCCAGTGTAATCCCCGTGGGATTAGGGTTTTGTGAATTAGACACATTGTGAATCAGCTGAGTCTCAGTGCTCTCATGGCTGCCCAGACTCAGGTCTACTAATACAAAAATGGTGGGTTATCATCTTTTATACGTTATCTGCATCACATTTTGAATCACTCTTCCTTGACATGGTTTTGTTGCTGGTTGTTCATGTATTTAAATCTCACAGCTGGCTGGTTGCACAGACTAGGTGTAATTTGTGTGTGTGTTGTGCTCGTCCCGTGACCTCAGCTTCTTATCACTACCTTCTGAGGTGGACCAGATAGTGGCTCAACTGTGACGCATCATCTTGTGTCAACACTTTCAGCCAATCACAGAGGTGTACAGTAGGGCTGCTGAACATAGCTCTTCACAAATCATGTCAAAAACACTGCTGCATGTGTAAAACTGCTAAAAGTGTTACAGGAAGTAGCTGCTTCATTTCCTGCTATTCATTTTCATGTGGGACCAAAATGACAATGTTTTACAATTTTATTTACTGTTGAATCATCTATAACAGGTCCTCTCTGCTTTTTACACACAAAGACATGCCCAAGTCCTGATAATACAAATAATTAAATAGTATAAACTTTTGACACTGTACAGATGAAACTGGAAACACTAGATTATGGGTCCATTTATGTCAGTAATCCAGCTCAGACTGAGAGACCATCTAAAGGCTCAGGAACCCTTTGCAGGTGTTCTGGATTCATCAGCTGATTAGAGTGTGACACTTTGAGTCTAGAATATTGAACCTTTTCACAATATTCCAATTGTTTGTGATTGTGAATGTGGAGTTTTCATCAGCTGTAGCCATAATCATCACAATTATAACAAATAAATATCTGGCTTTGATTGGAATGAGTCTGTCTCAAAGATTAGTTTTACCTTACCATTGTGGTATTTTATTTAAATAAAATGTTTGTTTTTTTTAAACATAGGCTACTGCCTTTCTTTCTTTATGAGTTTGAGCAGGAAAGGGAATGAATCGCTGTTGCATGTGCTCTTAGCTACAGGTCACATGATCCATTTGTCCCATTACTTTCATTTTTAAAATAATGACAAATAAACATAGCCTGGCAAACCATCCTATATATGTGTATATATAGTCTGGCCACGACCCATTGACGGCTCTCAGTCGTGAGGCGGGATCTACGGTTGTCTTTCAAACTGTCAGCACGCAATTGGATAGCGCTAGGATCAGAGTAACGAACAACGTGATGTAATCACAGCGACGGAAAAGAGGGAGGCTTTAATGGCGTCTAACATCAATGATTTCTGTCGTTTTGGAAGAAAAACATGCAAATATCAGGTGTACTGGGACATTGCACTACTTTGTTTGATAAAAATAAGAAGCTGCTAAGTATATCAGACAGACTTACGCACGTTGGAGTCTAAATAATCCAATGTTGATGATAAAGCCATTTCAAACGAACGTGGTTGCTTAATTCATAAATTGGTGTTGGTATTAATTTGATATACCTTCACCAGTTACTGGAGGCCACTGTCTAACATTATCAATCCAGGAATTCATGATGCTGTCTCTAGGGTCAGTTTACAATGACAGCATCATGAATGATTCATTGATGAGTGTCACTTCAGCAATGGCGACATACACAAATCGCTCACTGAATCGGTCTATACCGCCCCAAGCTCTGCAATTAGGGTTCATCTTTGAGGAATACTCTTCCTCAAGAGATCAGACTGGCAGTCTCGGTGGAATATTTTTAAAGACACACTTGTTCACCCCATCTTTTATGTATCATTGATGTTTTAGCTATTATGTTTTGCACTGCTGTTTTTATCAACTTGCTTTCACATTTTTATTACTGCTTTATCTTATTACAGTTCTGACTAGGTTTATTGTTTTATCACTGAATCAATTTTACTATGAATTTGAATTTAATTTGTCCAACGCTTGATTCAAAACACTTATTATTATTATTATTATTATTAGTAGTAGTAGTAGTAGTATAATTACTGCCCAAAGGCTAGGTCAATATACCACATGCAAATATACTCAAAATTTCCAAAAAAGTGTACAATATTGATTGTAGTTTCTGCAACAAAGAGACAGTAAAAACTCCTAAAACATTATTATGGAAGAAATATAGTCTCACCAGAATATTACTTTTTTTACAGTTTGAATTTATGACATTGCATTTTTATTCTGTGAAATTATGTACTTGAATATTTCTAACTTAAAATACTTCATACATAAAAATTCTACAGCAGAAATTCCACTACAACTGAGGTGACCTCCTGGTGACCCAAGCCAAAGTTATGGTCATTGCTTTGGCTTGGGTCACCAGGATGTCACCTCATTTGTTGAATATCAGCAGTTGAATATTTACAGATGAAATTTTGATGGTGTATTTTAAAGACACTATGTGGAAGTTTAACAGCTAATACAAGTATAGAAATTTAAAAATTCTTCCTCATACATTCTCCTGCAATGCCCTGGTCCTGTAGAATGAGCCCTGGCATTTTTACTGTGATTGCCTCTGTAGGCCTGTAAACTCACAGAAAAGATTGTGCTTGGGTCGAGCAAGCAGGCTTCCCCAGTGTCCTCCAGAGGCAGCGTATTGCGTGATGACGTTATGTGCGCTCACGCGCCCGCAGCGTTTGTTTGCTAGCTGTAGCTTAGCGGTAGAGTGAGAGGTGGTTTTGGTAGCTGATTCAGCCAAGAACAAGAAGAGAGCTGCTTCAAGCACCAGCGAAACTCCAGCCCAGACCCTAAACAAGACAAAGAAACCAAGAGTGTATCCCAGCGCGACAAAAAGGGCAAAACTCGAGTCTGGTCGCCAAAGGCAAAGAATGAGGATAAACATCGGTCCGGCCGGCATTTGAGAAGTGGAAAATGCTGAGACAAAAGACCCGCAGTTGGCATCATTGTTGCTGGACAGGTAAGAAATTATTACTAAATACGTGTGGGGTAAGGGTTGTGGGTGCTTTCAAAGCAAACCGGGGGCTTACGTATGTCATAGTAGGAACATTTTAGGCTGCTTGTTTAACATGTCTCCATTAGAGTCGTGCTGGTCAGGATATTAATATTAGTTTTATTCTTATTTTTACCTATCAGCGCACTGGGACTTTTTTCCAGGGTAGGATGAGTACCGGTACTATTGCCGCTCATTTATTAGTGGAAATCTTCGAGATTTCTGCAAATATATGTCCGTCTCCAAGTAAACACATTCCCCCCAGCGCCGCTGACCCGCCCCTCCCGATAGGCAGAAAACACGGATGCATTCTCTCCAAATGCGCAAAGAATGTGCGCCACACGTACAGCACTGTCAGCTCTTGTCAGCCCAGGCAAGAGGAGAGAGAGAAAAAAGACGAGTTATCCGACACGTGCACGTTCCCTCAATGACTGACAACACGCAGCATCTGACCAGCGTCAGATGTGCAGACAGACAGGTGGATCCATGGAGGTGGAGAGGCACAATAGACCAGGAGCACAAGAAAGTAAAAGTCATAACCAGAGGAGTGTGTTGTTGGAGCAAAAAAGAAAAACTTTGTGGGCATAAACATCCCAGCTTCTGTTCATGAGACAGAAGATAGGATAATTGTGTCTGGATGTGGAGAATAAATGATACAGCAGCCCTGGTTATCATTTATGAGAAGTCTTGGTAAATGCAGAAACATGCAGAGCTTTTATCATTTGATTCATAACCTATGTTTTTGTAATTGATGTTTTCTGTTTGTTTTTGTAGCATCAAATCGATGGAGCTGAAAGAACTCTTTAGATGAGGAACAAGCCAATAGTTTGGAAACAGTGTGTAAGTAACAAATTATTCTCATTGAAATGCAATGGCTATATGTCAGGATATATAACCATGTTTTGCTGCTGTTTTTACTTCCAGATTAGAGCTGGAAAGAGAAGGAAGGA
>SSNS01000050.1:1251160-1262342 GCA_006937985.1 Aphyosemion australe | reverse complement strand
GTCCCATTACTTTCATTTTTAAAATAATGACAAATAAACATAGCCTGGCAAACCATCCTATATATGTGTATATATAGTCTGGCCACGACCCATTGACGGCTCTCAGTCGTGAGGCGGGATCTACGGTTGTCTTTCAAACTGTCAGCACGCAATTGGATAGCGCTAGGATCAGAGTAACGAACAACGTGATGTAATCACAGCGACGGAAAAGAGGGAGGCTTTAATGGCGTCTAACATCAATGATTTCTGTCGTTTTGGAAGAAAAACATGCAAATATCAGGTGTACTGGGACATTGCACTACTTTGTTTGATAAAAATAAGAAGCTGCTAAGTATATCAGACAGACTTACGCACGTTGGAGTCTAAATAATCCAATGTTGATGATAAAGCCATTTCAAACGAACGTGGTTGCTTAATTCATAAATTGGTGTTGGTATTAATTTGATATACCTTCACCAGTTACTGGAGGCCACTGTCTAACATTATCAATCCAGGAATTCATGATGCTGTCTCTAGGGTCAGTTTACAATGACAGCATCATGAATGATTCATTGATGAGTGTCACTTCAGCAATGGCGACATACACAAATCGCTCACTGAATCGGTCTATACCGCCCCAAGCTCTGCAATTAGGGTTCATCTTTGAGGAATACTCTTCCTCAAGAGATCAGACTGGCAGTCTCGGTGGAATATTTTTAAAGACACACTTGTTCACCCCATCTTTTATGTATCATTGATGTTTTAGCTATTATGTTTTGCACTGCTGTTTTTATCAACTTGCTTTCACATTTTTATTACTGCTTTATCTTATTACATTGTCCGTCTCCAAGTAAACACATTCCCCCCAGCGCCGCTGACCCGCCCCTCCCGATAGGCAGAAAACACGGATGCATTCTCTCCAAATGCGCAAAGAATGTGCGCCACACGTACAGCACTGTCAGCTCTTGTCAGCCCAGGCAAGAGGAGAGAGAGAAAAAAGACGAGTTATCCGACACGTGCACGTTCCCTCAATGACTGACAACACGCAGCATCTGACCAGCGTCAGATGTGCAGACAGACAGGTGGATCCATGGAGGTGGAGAGGCACAATAGACCAGGAGCACAAGAAAGTAAATTCATAACCAGAGGAGTGTGTTGTTGGAGCAAAAAAGAAAAACTTTGTGGGCATAAACATCCCAGCTTCTGTTCATGAGACAGAAGATAGGATAATTGTGTCTGGATGTGGAGAATAAATGATACAGCAGCCCTGGTTATCATGTATGAGAAGTCTTGGTAAATGCAGAAACATGCAGGGCTTTTATCATTTGATTCATAACCTATGTTTTTGTAATTGATGTTTTCTGTTTGTTTTTGTAGCATCAAATCGATGGAGCTGAAAGAACTCTTTAGATGAGGAACAAGCCAATAGTTTGGAAACAGTGTGTAAGTAACAAATTATTCTCATTGAAATGCAATGGCTATATGTCAGGATATATAACCATGTTTTGCTGCTGTTTTTACTTCCAGATTAGAGCTGGAAAGAGAAGGAAGGAGCTTTAGACCCGTATGATTCAGATCATGTATCTCCAATATCAATGAGGTATGTTTTATCATTGTTTTTTTAATACCGTAGTAACATCCCACTCTCACTTTCTATTCACTGATTATATAAAATGTATTTTTCTTGTGCAATAGGTGTGCATCACAGGAGAAGGTTGACCAACTTCCTTGCATTGGCCTGGATGAAGCTGACAATTATAACAATTATAATTATTATATAACAATTATAATTATTATATAGGCTAACAATTATATGTGCTATTTGAGTTTCACTCAATATGCTAAAATTCTGCTTACAATAGTGGCCTGCACAGAACCCAACTAATGCTGCTACTCTGTGTGTATATTTGCACATATTATTGTTGATTTTATATTTATATCATTTCTGCATTATTTTTTGTATTCTTTTACATTTTGCACCAAAGGGAGTGGCACTCCAATGTCGCTGTAGCCTGTACAAAATCAATAAAGGCTATTTTATTCTATTCTATTCTATTATAATGTGTTATATTATATTATATTCTGTATTGGACATTGCTGATTGTGTGGAGGCAGATTTGAAAGACAATTTAGAAGAGCCATCAGCAGCAGGACTGACTCAGCTGTTGTTTTCATTCAGGGGTACAGCATGCATGCATAGTGCACGAGCTTACTATTGAAGCTGCAGTTACACGTTTGGCCTGAGGGGGCGATAGCGAGCATGAAAATTTCAAAGTCCACATAGTCCCTTTAAGTAAAAAAAAATCAAATACATAATTTCACAGAATAAAAATGCAATGTCATCAATTCAATGTCTAAAAAAAGTTATATTCTGGTATTTCTTCCATAGTGTTGCAGTAAATTAAATATATATATAATTTATTGAATGAATCAGCAGAATCTGACTTCTACAGTTTGGCTGAAAGCTACATTTCAATGTGATCAATATTGTTTCTGTTTCAGTCAGATAATGTTTTCTATCGGCCAACCCACGCACGCGGCCATCCCTTTAAGCGTATCCAACGCCCTGCACCACCGTGCTGTTTGTTGGTCACAGATCGCTTTGTCTTGTTACAAATTCAATCATCAATATCTCCGCATTTTTTTTATGATAATGCATTTCACAATTTTTATACACTGAAACCAGATTAAACCTTAAAATTAAACCTAGTTTTAAATAAATATATCTGTTAATGTACCAGCTAGCTAGTACAGAATTTCAAACCGAAGTCCAATTAAAAACATTGCAAAATAATACAGCATTACATGAAAACAAATGTATACAGTTTTGATTAAAAACTTTTATCATTTGCTAATCATCATGACCTTCAAGTCTCAACGGTGCCAAAACGATCCAACATATAGATGGTGGTTTTAATACAAAAATAAAAGAAAACCCCTTGACAGCGTGATGCTATGAAGGCGGAACGTCAAGATAAAACACAACTTCCTGATTTAAACTTGGAAAAATGACTAAAAGGTTCGTGATATTGATTGCTAATATATGCCGAATTGAAGATCAGATTGGATATGGTCAAAATATGTAAAAGGAAATATGATTTCGCATCTGAATTATTTGCTTGGAGGATAAAGATCAAACTTAAAAACAAAGTTAAATGGGGTTTGGAAAAATGCTTCGATGAAACGTTAGGTTGGTTCGAGGTGAATAATGAACAGACACTGCTGTATCTCAGCAGATGCAGACATCAGGGGAACTTCACACTTACCGAGAAGATCATTGAGTAGACATTTAGAGTGAATTTGATAAAGTAGTAGAAGTGGTTGGTTTTCCGCACGTCAGAGTAGGACGGCATGGCTGCTTGCTTTTAGCTAGCTAACAAGCTGGCTAGCTATCCTTCGTTTCGTTTGAGCGGCAGGAAAAACAATATGGTGATCAAATAAAAATACTCTTAATAAAAACTTAAACACAATAATCAGAGGTAACTGAGTTTCAAGTAGGCAGCAGGTATCACATATCATACAGTAGTGTCGGTCGTCACGGAGCCGAGAGCACTTCCGTGCAGCCGGCCACCGCACGCTTTGTTTTGACTCGATTCTTAAAGGGGCCTGCTCTCCGCTGAGCCACAACTCAGAAACACTGGTGTTCAGTTCTAATGGCTGCAAGTTTTATACCCAATAAACCAGCTGTTTCAAAATCAAATATAACAGAAATGACATCCTCATAAATAGAGTAGACCAGGGATAAAAACAGTGACGTCATTCAAACCTGACCTATTTTATATTTATTATAATATTTTACATCAAACTTAAACTCATCAACCAACACGTGCTTATGATTTGAAATATACTCAGATGAAAAACTGAGTATTTAGAATGAGCTGCCTTTGTACCCAGTGCACTTCTAATCCCAGCTCTTGCTTCTTGTTGCATCATAGCTGCCTTCACTTGTTGCTGCTGGATAAAACTGATGTTCTCACAAATAGGTTTAAACACTTAAACCTGATGATTATCACAATTCTGCTTTTTGCAGAACAGCTTGCTGTCCTCTTACTTTGTACAGTCATTTGAAATTTTCCTCATTTAAATGGTAAAAGGCCTGTATTTGATATAGTGCCTTCTAGAGTCCTAGAACCCCCCAAGGCACTTTACAACACAACAGTCATTCACACACTGATGAGCTACAATGTAGCCACAGCTGCCCTGGGGCGCACTGACAGAGGCGAGGCTGCCGAGCACTGGCACCACCGGTCCCTCCGACCACCACCAGCAGGCAACAAGAGTTAAGTATCTTGCCCAAGGACACAACAGCAATATTCTCTGCCAGGAGCCGGGATCGGTCCTACAACCCTCCGATTACTGGACCTCCTGAGCTTTATTTAGGCATAAAATGATATTTATTTCCAAAGATGGGCCTGCTGGTTAGAAGACAACAATGTGTGGGCTACAGAGTCCTCTAAATGATTCGTTTCAATTTAATCATCAACTCTTTTCATGTTTCTGTGCTAAAACTAACATTAATGCAGTCTTTGTGTGTGCTGCTAAAGGGGACATTTCTATGAAGATCAGTATGATATAATAAATTAGCTTGTAATAGGAAAATTGTGTTTTGACAGTGAATTATTTTGATTGTGTGCATTCCAACACTTTCATGAAGACTAAGTGAAAAAAGTAGAATGATGCAGATTCAGATGTATTATTTTCTGAAGCTTCTCTCCATCATTCTTTCCACTTGATGCATATACTGCTAGGATGTAGATCTTTGCAAGGTCTTACAGCGCACAGTAAGACTGTATTTTTTGCTTTATTATTATTATTCTATATCATAGTTGTCTCAACCTCCATAATGACACATACTGTACTTCAGCCCCTTCCAAAGCACAAACTCATGTGTGTCCCCTGGTGTTTTAAATAGTCGGTGCAAGTGAAGATGGGACGATGGGGCGACGGTATTCCTGGGGTTAGGAGTCGCCCTTTAACCAGAGGGTTGCCGGTTCTAACCCAGGCTTAGTCCATGTCAACCGTTGTGTCATTGGGCAGGAAAATGCACCCTCCTCACCTGCTGGTGGTGGTTGGAGGGGCTGGTGGTGCCTGTGTATGGAAGTCTGACCCAGGGCAGCTGTGGCTACCTTGTAGTTTATCACCACCAGTGTGTGAATCATTGGTGTGAATGACTGGCTTTTTCTTCTCCCAAGAATATGACTTACGAGGCATTAATTCCTACTAGAGACCACAGCAAATGCATTAGAAATAGAGTGAAGGACTTCTTATAATTCTGATCATCTGGGTGCATGGTGGGCAGTGTTATCTAGCCATTTTCTTATAGGTCAAGCGGGTCACAGAGGTTGTTATTCTGTGTGAAGAGGTCACTATTCTCGAACATATTTATTAATATCTGTTCGTCTGTCACCCCAGAGCACAATCAGAAGGTCATCAAGATGCTGTTCTTTAAATTAATTCCCACTTCCCAGAAATAATTTAGTTTAATTTCCTGGTAGCTTAAAAGGGGGAGAAATGTATGCCAAGCTATACTAAAAACCAATCAACTGAAAGGTCAGAAGTAATAACCTGAACCCAGAAACATTTTCTTGTCTCACTTCAGTCAGGATCATTGGCTGACTGGCAGACAGTCTTTATGGGCTGGCTTGACTTTCAGGTCTGAAATGTGACCAATTTCTTCAGTTTAGTCACCTGAATCCAGCCATTTCTGAGCCAACGTGCTGTTTCACCTGCTTCCAATAGCCTACACACACACACACACACACACACACACACACACACACACACACACACACACACACACACACACACACACACACACACACACACACACACACACACACACACACACACACACCTGACCTGCTGAAGAAGTTGGATATTTTAAACATTCAGGCTGATTAATAATGAAATCAGATTAAAAGCTGAATAATATACTTTACATAGACTATATATATAGATTAGAAAGATTCCAAATATAAAAAGCAAGCTGATTTAGTTTTTTCCTGATTGTGCCACCCTGTTATGACTGGGTTCCCATATAAGGCTCTGTGAGGATATTATTAAACATCTAACAAGAGTAAGCATGTCATAAAAGCAGACAAAATAAAACTATTAAAATGTATTTGGCACCAGAAGGTAGAAGCAAGTTTTCAGAATTCCACAGCTGTTGACTACTTCATGATTTTTTTTTTCATGCATTGGATTACTGATGTTTACTTAAATGTTCTGATTTCTTTGTATGAATTCAATATTTGGCTTGATGGAAACATCTGGTAGAAAATTTGTGTCTATAGGAGGATCTTTGTTGACATCTTTTTCCATCGTTGTGCGCATGCGCGAGTGGCTGCGTGGCAACAACACAAACAGAATGGCCTGCTATCAATACGTGACGTACACTTTCACGCGAGTTTACGGGCAAAATCCCCAATAGATAAACACTGTAACGTCTAAAGACAGGAGGAGGTTTAGAGAGAAGCTTAAAATCTGTATTGAGGACAAAATTAAAGTTATATAAATTATTAGATTACTTCGTTTCAAGGAAAGTTTGGCCAATCTCTTCTGCAAAACAGGAAGCCGTGGTCGTGCTGAAAGCAGGTCTC
The DNA here is from genome assembly GCA_006937985.1 of Aphyosemion australe. Taxonomy (NCBI): domain Eukaryota; kingdom Metazoa; phylum Chordata; class Actinopteri; order Cyprinodontiformes; family Nothobranchiidae; genus Aphyosemion; species Aphyosemion australe. The sequence continues at coordinate 1,255,764 of SSNS01000050.1, read as the reverse complement.
AGGGCTCCTGGGACAGATGAAAGCCAAAAGAAAATTTCTTATGCTTTTTAGAGGCTCAAAGCTCTGTTTTACATTGTTGATTACCTGCATTCTAGGACCACACCAGTGTTCAACTGTTTCGTATAAATGTCTATTCAGGTGATGTTTTGTGTTAGCCTGGCAAGCCATCCTATATATGTGAATATATAAACTCTGCAAAGCAAGAATTTGGTCTAGTTCACTAGGCTAGTTTTGTGTGTCATTTGAAAACAAAATACCATTTTGAGAAGAAATGACATTGTTTTGAATGTAGAGTTTCATTTTGAAGAAGAATTGGAGCCCATTATGTGTGTGTGTGTGTGTGTGTTTTGGATTTGTGTGTAGAGTTCTGACAATATGAGGCATGTTCAGAAAATGTGTGTGAACTATTGGGAAAAACTGTAATCAGTCCTTTTGAATTAAGTTTAGGAAACTAATATATAACAAATAAAAACTACCAATAAATGCTAAAAATAGGCAATTTTCTTTGGTCAACGTCACCATCGGCCTGTCCGTACCGACCTCTAGCTGACCCCTGGATCACCGGGACCTTCCACACAAGGTGTAGTAGCCTCTGCCCGCTGGTGTCAAATGGTCTTTATTAATTTGACTTATTAAACCATCCAGATTGATTTAACACAGACATCATAGGATTCTCAGACTCTTAATAGGATTCTGCAACATAACATCTAGTACATTACATCACCTCATTAATTGTCTCAGTATCTTGCTTTAACCATCATTCATCATAATTTGTCCTGTGTCATCATTGATTAAGAAATATAGTATTACATTTATTTTATAACTGTTTTCTTGACTCTGTCTGAATTATTCTGAAGTGTGCGGATTACTTACGGTAAAATAACCTAGATTAATGTTAAATTAACATTCAAAGATCAATAAGATTAATAATTCATATTTATATGGAATATTACATCTCATTGATCCTTTTATAAATATGTGGCTATAGCCCTCACGCTACATATAATGGCGAGCCAGCCTGTTTCTGTGCAAAATGGTAACAAGGTGGACAGAAATAAAATCATAAAAAAATCTCAATGAAGTTTTTTCAAAAGAGTCAAACAGACCAAACTTGATTTTGTTTCCTATTCCTTGTTAACGTTCAGCTCTGTGTTTTATTGTCTTTGTTCTCAGTTTAGTTTTGTCTGTACAAAGAAACTTTATTCCAGATGTGTTGTGATTTGCTGGAATGGAACTTTAAAATTACTTTATAATTGTATTTACTTTATACTAGTTTTTATTATAACATAATGTTTTTTGATGAATTTAAATTAATTTATTTATCATAAATGTATTTATTAACATTTTTAAAGATCCTTAGATGTTTTGGGCGAATATAGTAGTTTACACTCACTGACATAAATGTGTTCTCCAGTAATCCTGAATGAGCTGCAGTGAACCCAGCTTTGCTCCCAGCTAAAAGTCAAACTGAAGGTCAGGAATAAGAACCAGAACTAATGGCTTCAAAATGGACAGCTTAGAGTCTAAAACATTCTGTACACCTCAGGCCAACCAAAAGCCTGTTTAATAAAATTTCCTCCAAACTGCAACAGACACCTAAAAAGAAAAGTCATTTAGGAATAGTAAAACATTCGGGTGACTATATGAACCACCAAAGTTTGAAAACTTTCAAAATGTGCTTTTATTTTTACTCATAAATTGTACAATTTAGATATACGGAACACTTGAAATGTTTACTTTAAAACAAAGTTGAAACAATGCACAACCAGTTGGCTGAAATGCTGTAAGAGAAGATGAAAAAAAAAACTGAAATGTGATTTTAAAATTCCATTTAAACACAAACAAAAAAGAAACCATTTGCATTATGCATAGTAGAAAGTTTTTGCAAAGTGCAAAACATTTCCACTTTATCCTCTGGTATGCACACAATCAATTGAACATACTAGATCAACTTTATTGCAGATGTAAAAAAAAATCTTTGTAACTATTGATATGTGTAACTTTAACAGGTGATGTGTCAAAAACACATTTTTAATAACAGACATAAAAACTGTCTCTGGAAAAAGATATGAGTCTTTTAATTTATGCTGCATCAAAGGGAATGGTTAAGCTCTTCTTTTCCTTAGCTTGGCTTGAGTTCCACTGAAGGGACTGAGAATTACAATATCATTCAGCTGTTTTCTTTTATCTTCCACAACCGTTGACAAGGAGTATGAAAAAGGGTTTACATTAAACAAGGTGCAAATGTGTGTGTGTGTGTGTGTGTGTGTGCGTGTGTGCGTGCGTGCGTGCGTGCGTGTGTGTGTGTGTGGACCAGCATCTGGTGCATATCAAGGTTCTCTTCTTTAGCATGTGACAGTTTCTCTGTTAGAACACAAAGGCGAGTTTAACTCAGACTCAGGCGAGTCAGTAGGTTAGCTTAAGTTAATATTAAAGCAACACTCAGGTCAGTTCATTCATGTGCCAGAAAAACACAACCAGGATCAACACAATGGAAAAAAGCACAATTAGAATACACAGATCACCATGTTGCAAATGTATAAAGTTCACACAAAGCCCTGCAGGGGTTAGGTGTTAAAATATACATTTGAAGTTGTAAGAATGTATTCCCTTAGATTAGATTAGTTATCCTAACCCTTAGTTTTAGTAAGTGTGTGCATGGATTTGGACATCAGTCTTCAAGTTGGACAAATGTTCCTAAACTCCATCTCTGACTCTGGCCTTTTTAAATCTAAACTCAAAACCTTCCTATTCAGGAAAGCCTTCAATGCACAGTAATGTGGATTTTTATTAGTGTTATTGTCTTATTTGCCTTTTTTATCTGATTTGTGTGTTTTTATGTGACTTGTTATGCACTTTGGCTGTCTAGTTGTAGTTTTAAAGGGCTATATAACCAATAAATGAATGAATGAATAAACTCACATTTCCACTCCCAGTGTCTCCAAACCAAACCTCTCTCTGATCATGGTGAGCTAAGCCAGGGGTTCCCAACCTTTTCCCCTGGAGGACCCCCTAACCCCAACTCATACATGCACTTTATACAGACATACAGAGGTATAACTCTTATGCAGAGTGCTTATTACACTATTGTGTGTGTATTTTGGATTTTATAAATGTAATTTTTACAAATATTATCTTGGTAAGCTCACAACCTCAGCACAGAGAAAATTGTGGGGACCCCCTGCAATCTTTTGGGGACCCCCCTTTGGGGGTCACAGACCCCAGATTGTGAACCACTGAGCTAAGCAATTCCCTACATGATCATGATATTTCATATTTTGTGCAGAACACACAGCAGACGTGTGCAGCCACTCTTGAGAGGAGTGTCTAAAAAGTGCAACAACAACTTTTGATAAATTCATTCCAACTAATTATGTTGTCACTAAGTGTTTATGGATCAACACTCGGATATTTTGGTTAATTTGGGCTGTCTGTAAACATCTGAGTCATTCTAAAAGCCGGGGAAAACTACTATTTTAAAGTATTTTGGGGGGAATTAGCTTGAGAATTTAGATTAAAGTAGGACTTATTAGCCATGAGATTTGGTTGTCCCGGCTCTCTAGCTGGTCTGACTACTGTTGTTTGACCCCTAGTGGAACACTCTGGTACTACATGCAGTGCAGCGCTGTCTAGCAGCAAGTATATGATGACGCTGCCTGTGCCAACGCGAAGTTAAACAGCAAGTAAACTCTGGCCCTTACGCGGCTGCCCAGGCGTGCCTCCAGCTGGCTCAAGCACTCACAAGCCGATACAAAACAACACAGCTCAGAGCCGCACGCCTCCTTAAAAAAACCTTTCTTCTAGTGAACAAGATGGAGAGGAACCCTACAGTGTGCTGCTGTAGAGCCTAATTTATGCTTCTCCGTCAGCTCTGCGAGGGACAGACGGACACGCATTGATGGAGACGTTTTGCCTTCAGACTTCGCCGTACCCTGGGGAGTGTTGTAAAGCAATTCCCCACCAGGACAACAGAGGGCGTAGCGCTTTTCTGGGGTATCCTGTCATGTATCTGGTCCAAGACAGTGCATTTATTAGTTTGAATGCTTGTTAAAGCATTCAAAGTATTGTTTTTCTCCTCCTCCACTTTTTCAGTTTCCGTACGTTTTTTGAACTGTATCTCCTCCTACAGTTTTTCAGCTATTTCAGCAAATTTGGTATCAAACTGTTCAGCTCGTTCAGCTCTTTCCGGCTATATCTCTTGGTATTGATATCTTCAACCGTTTCCGATTTATTCAGCTTTTTCTGCGATTTTTCAGCCCATTGAAATGAATGGAAAATGCTTAAAATCGCTCAATTTTGCACAAAATCGTTCATCTTTTTGACCTCTTACTTGCCAGGGTTAACTTCAACCTAGAGACTTCATTCAACTTTTAACAAACTCAAAAGAAGTTCAACTATTTCAAATTTTTTTCAGCTTCTTGATATCTTTTACGGTTTTTCTACAATCACAGGTTAAACTTGAGGTACGATTTTTAAATTTCAGGATTTTCTCCTCCGTCCCTTCTCCTACAGAATTCGACGTAGCCACACAAAAATTCACACAGAGCACCATCGACGCCTTCTGCTGCTGACGCTTTTGGAATTTTTCTAATCGGTGCAATACT
>SSNS01000050.1:1228132-1247425 GCA_006937985.1 Aphyosemion australe | reverse complement strand
ACGTTCCGTTGCGGTTGCTGTCGTGGATGGCATTTGAGTCTGGACACGACCAGCACACGGTCTGTCGAGGCTGCTGGCCCCAGTTGCCGGACACGGTCCGTTGCGGCTGTTTGGCCCCGGTCACCAGACACGGTACGTCGCGGTTGCTGTCGTGGATGATAGCCACAGTAGCTGGACACGACCCGTTCGCCTAACACGTTCCGTTGCGGTTGCTGTCGTGGATGGCATTTGAGTCCGGACACGACCAGCACGCGGTCTGTCGAGGCTGCTGGCCCCAGTTGCCGGACACGGTCCGTTGCGGCTGTTTGGCCCCGGTCACCAGACACGGTACGTCGCGGTTGCTGTCGTGGATGATAGCCACAGTAGCTGTACACGACCCGTTCGCCTAACACGTTCCGTCGCCGTTGCTGTCGTGGATGGCATTTGAGTCCGGACACGACCAGCACACGGTCTGTCGAGGCTGCTGGCCCCAGTCGCCGGACACGGTCCATTGCGGCTGTTTGGCCCCGGTCACCAGACACGGTACGTCGCGGTTGCTGTCGTGGATGATAGCCACAGTAGCTGGACACGACCCGTTCGCCTAACACGTTCCGTTGCGGTTGCTGTCGTGGATGATAGCCACAGTAGCTGGACACGACCCGTTCGCCTAACACGTTCCGTTGCGGTTGCTGTCGTGGATGGCATTTGAGTCCGGACATGACCAGCACGCGGTCTGTCGAGGCTGCTGGCCCCAGTTGCCGGACACGGTCCGTTGCGGCTGTTTGGCCCCGGTCACCAGACACGGTACGTCGCGGTTGCTGTCGTGGATGATAGCCACAGTAGCTGGACACGACCCGTTCGCCTAACACGTTCCGTCGCGGTTGCTGTCGTGGATGGCATTTGAGTCCGGACACGACCAGCACGCGGTCTGTCGAGGCTGCTGGCCCCAGTTGCCGGACACGGTCCGTTGCGGCTGTTTGGCCTCGGTCACCAGACACGGTACGTCGCGGTTGCTGTCGTTGATGATAGCCACAGTAGCTGGACACGACCCGTTCGCCTAACACAATCCGTTGCGGTTGCTGTCGTGGATGATAGCCACAGTAGCTGGACACGACCCGTTCGCCTAACACGTTCCGTCGCCGTTGCTGTCGTGGATGATAGCCACAGTAGCTGGACACGACCCGTTCGCCTAACACGTTCCGTTGCGGTTGCTGTCGTGGATGGCATTTGAGTCCGGACACGACCAGCACGCGGTCTGTCGAGGCTGCTGGCCCCAGTTGCCGGACACGGTCCGTTGCGGCTGTTTGGCCCCGGTCACCAGACACGGTACGTCGCGGTTGCTGTCGTGGATGATAGCCACAGTAGCTGGACACGACCCGTTCGCCTAACACGTTCCTTTGCGGTTTCTGTCGTGGATGGCATTTGAGTCCGGACACGACCAGCACGCGGTCTGTCGAGGCTGCTGGCCCCAGTTGCCGGACACGGTCCGTTGCGGCTGTTTGGCACCGGTCACCAGACACGGTACGTCGCGGTTGCTGTCGTGGATGATAGCCACAGTAGCTGGACACGACCCGTTCGCCTAACACGTTCCGTTGCGGTTGCTGTCGTGGATGGCATTTGAGTCCGGACACGACCAGCACGCGGTCTGTCGAGGCTGCTGGCCCCAGTTGCCAGTCACCAGACACGGTACGTCGCGGTTGCTGTCGTGGATGATAGCCACAGTAGCTGGACACGACCCGTTCGCCTAACACGTTCCGTTGCGGTTGCTGTCGTGGATGGCATTTGAGTCCGGACACGACCAGCACGCGGTCTGTCGAGGCTGCTGGCCCCAGTTGCCGGACACGGTCCGTTGCGGCTGTTTGGCCCCGGTCACCAGACACGGTACGTCGCGGTTGCTGTCGTGGATGATAGCCACAGTAGCTGGACACGACCCGGTCACCAGACACGGTACGTCGCGGTTGCTGTCGTGGATGATAGCCACAGTAGCTGGACACGACCCGTTCGCCTAACACGTTCCGTTGCGGTTGCTGTCGTGGATGGCATTTGAGTCCGGACACGACCAGCACGCGGTCTGTCGAGGCTGCTGGCCCCAGTTGCCGGACACGGTCCGTTGAGGCTGTTTGGCCCCGGTCACCAGACACGGTACGTCGCGGTTGCTGTCGTGGATGATAGCCACAGTAGCTGGACACGACCCGTTCGCCTAACACGTTCCGTTGCGGTTGCTGTCGTGGATGTCATTTGAGTCCGGACACGACCAGCACGCGGTCTGTCGAGGCTGCTTGCCCCAGTTGCCGGACACGGTCCGTTGCGGCTGTTTGGCCCCGGTCACCAGACACGGTACGTCGCGGTTGCTGTCGTGGATGATAGCCACAGTAGCTGGACACGACCCGTTCGCCTAACACGTTCCGTTGCGGTTGCTGTCGTGGATGGCATTTGAGTCCGGACACGACCAGCACGCGGTCTGTCGAGGCTGCTGGCCCCAGTTGCCGGACACGGTCCGTTGCGGCTGTTTGGCCCCGGTCACCAGACACGGTACGTCGCGGTTGCTGTCGTGGATGATAGCCACAGTAGCTGGACACGACCCGTTCGCCTAACACGTTCCGTCGCGGTTGCTGTCGTGGATGGCATTTGAGTCCGGACACGACCAGCACGCGGTCTGTCGAGGCTGCTGGCCCCAGTCGCCGGACACGGTCCGTTGCGGCTGTTTGGCCCCGGTCACCAGACACGGTACGTCGCGGTTGCTGTCGTGGATGACAGCCACAGTAGCTGGACACGACCCGTTCGCCTAACACGTTCCGTTGCGGTTGCTGTCGTGGATGGCATTTGAGTCCGGACACGACCAGCATGCGGTCTGTCGAGGCTGCTGGCCCCAGTTGCCGGACACGGTCCGTTGCGGCTGTTTGGCCCCGGTCACCAGACACGGTACGTCGCGGTTGCTGTCGTGGATGATAGCCACAGTAGCTGGACACGACCCGTTCGCCTAACACGTTCCGTCGCGGTTGCTGTCGTGGATGGCATTTGAGTCCGGACACGACCAGCACGCGGTCTGTCGAGGCTGCTGGCCCCAGTTGCCGGACACGGTCCGTTGCGGCCGTTTGGCCCCGGTCACCAGACACGGTACGTCGCTGTTGCTGTCGTGGATGATAGCCACAGTAGCTGGACACGACCCGTTCGCCTATCACGTTCCGTTGCGGTTGCTGTCGTGGATGGCATTTGAGTCCGGACACGACCAGCACGCGGTCTGTCGAGGCTGCTGGCCCCAGTTGCCGGACACGGTCCGTTGCGGCTGTTTGGCCCCGGTCACCAGACACGGTACGTCGCGGTTGCTGTCGTGGATGATAGCCACAGTAGCTGGACACGACCCGTTCGCCTAACACGTTCCGTTGCGGTTGCTGTCGTGGATGGCATTTGAGTCCGGACACGACCAGCACGCGGTCTGTCGAGGCTGCTGGCCCCAGTTGCCGGACACGGTCCGTTGCGGCTGTTTGGCCCCGGTCACCAGACACGGTACGTCGCGGTTGCTGTCGTGGATGATAGCCACAGTAGCTGGACACGACCCGTTCGCCTAACACGTTCCGTTGCGGTTGCTGTCGTGGATGGCATTTGAGTCCGGACACGACCAGCACGCGGTCTGTCGAGGCTGCTGGCCCCAGTTGCCGGACACGGTCCGTTGCGGCTGTTTGGCCCCGGTCACCAGACACGGTACGTCGCGGTTGCTGTCGTGGATGATAGCCACAGTAGCTGGACACGACCCGTTCGCCTAACACGTTCCGTTGCGGTTGCTGTCGTGGATGGCACTTGAGTCCGGACACGACCAGCACGCGGTCTGTCGAGGCTGCTGGCCCCAGTTGCCGGACACGGTCCGTTGCGGCTGTTTGGCCCCGGTCACCAGACACGGTACGTCGCGGTTGCTGTCGTGGATGATAGCCACAGTAGCTGGACACGACCCGTTCGCCTAACACGTTCCGTTGCGGTTGCTGTCGTGGATGGCATTTGAGTCCGGACACGACCAGCACGCGGTCTGTCGAGGCAGCTGGCCCCAGTTGCCGGACACGGTCCGTTGTGGCTGTTTGGCCCCGGTCACCAGACACGGTACGTCGCGGTTGCTGTCGTGGATGATAGCCACAGTAGCTGGACACGACCCGTTCGCCTAACACGTTCCGTCGCGGTTGCTGTCGTGGATGATAGCCACAGTAGCTGGACACGACCCGTTCGCCTAACACGTTCCGTTGCGGTTGCTGTCGTGGATGGCATTTGAGTCCGGACACGACCAGCACGCGGTCTGTCGAGGCTGCTGGCCCCAGTTGCCGGACACGGTCCGTTGCGGCTGTTTGGCCCCGGTCACCAGACACGGTACGTCGCGGTTGCTGTCGTGGATGATAGCCACAGTAGCTGGACACGACCCGTTCGCCTAACACGTTCCGTTGCGGTTGCTGTCGTGGATGGCATTTGAGTCCGGACATGACCAGCACGCGGTCTGTCGAGGCTGCTGGCCCCAGTTGCCGGACACGGTCCGTTGCGGCTGTTTGGCCCCGGTCACCAGACACGGTACGTCGCGGTTGCTGTCGTGGATGATAGCCACAGTAGCTGGACACGACCCGTTCGCCTAACACGTTCCGTTGCGGTTGCTGTCGTGGATGGCATTTGAGTCCGGACACGACCAGCACGCGGTCTGTTACGGCTGCTGGCCCCAGTTGCCGGACACGGTCCGTTGCGGCTGTTTGGCCCCGGTCACCAGACACGGTACGTCGCGGTTGCTGTCGTGGATGATAGCCACAGTAGCTGGACACGACGCGTTCGCCGGGCACGATCCGTTGCAGTTGCTGTCGTGGATGATAGCCAAGTAGCTGGACACGACCCGTTCGCCGGGCGCGATCTGTTGCGGTTGCTGTCGTGGATGTTGGTCACAGTAGCCGAACACGACCCGGACACAGGACGCGGTCTGTCGAGGCTGCTGGCCCCGGTCGCCAGACATGGTCTGTTGCAGCTGCTGTCGTGGATGATGGCCACTGTGCCGGATACGACCCGTTCGCCGGGCACGATCCGTTGCGGTTGCTGTCGTGGATGATAGCCACAGTAGCTGGACACGACCCGTTCGTCTAACACGATCCGTTGCGGTTGCTGTCGTGGATGATAGCCACAGTAGCTGGACACGACCCGTTCGCCTAACACGTTCCGTTGCGGTTGCTGTCGTGGATGGCATTTGAGTCCGGACACGACCAGCACGCGGTCTGTCGAGGCTGCTGGCCCCAGTTGCCGGACACGGTCCGTTGCGGCTGTTTGGCCCCGGTCACCAGACACGGTACGTCGCGGTTGCTGTCGTGGATGATAGCCACAGTAGCTGGACACGACCCGTTCGCCTAACACGTTCCGTTGCGGTTGCTGTCGTGGATGGCATTTGAGTCCGGACACGACCAGCACGCGGTCTGTCGAGGCTGCTGGCCCCAGTTGCCGGACACGGTCCGTTGCGGCTGTTTGGCCCCGGTCACCAGACACGGTACGTCGCGGTTGCTGTCGTGGATGATAGCCACAGTAGCTGGACACGACCCGTTCGCCTAACACGTTCCGTCGCGGTTGCTGTCGTGGATGATAGCCACAGTAGCTGGACACGACCCGTTCGCCGGGCATGATTTAATGCGGTTGCTGTCGTGGATGGCATTTGAGTCCGGACACGACCAGCACGCGGTCTGTCGAGGCTGCTGGCCCCAGTTGCCGGACACGGTCTGTTGCAGCTGTTTGGACCCTGTTTTGGACCTGTCGTGGATGATAGCCACAGTAGCTGGACACGACCCGTTCGCCGGGCATGATTCGTTGCGGCTGCTGTCGTGGATGGCATTTGAGTCCGGACACGACCAGCACGTGGTCTGTCGAGGTTGCTGGCCCCAGTTGCCAGACACGGTCCGTTGCGGCTGTTTGGCCCCGGTCACCAGACACGGTACGTTGCGGTTGCTGTCGTGGATGATAGCTACAGTAGCTGGACACGACCCGTTCGCCTAACACGTTCCGTCGCGGTTGCTGTCGTGGATGATAGCCACAGTAGCTGGACACGACCCGTTCGCCGGGCATGATTCGTTGCGGTTGCTGTCGTGGATGGCATTTGAGTCCGGACACGATCAGCAAGCGGTCTGTCGAGGCTGCTGGCCCCAGTCGCCGGACATGGTCCGTTGCGGCTGTTTGGCCCCGGTCACCAGACACGGTACGTCGCGGTTGCTGTCATGGATGATAGCCACAGTAGCTGGACACGACCCATTCGCCTAACACGATCTGTCGCGGTTGCTGTCGTGGATGATAGCCACAGTAGCTGGACATGACCCGTTCGCCGGGCACGATCCGTTGCGGTTGCTGTCGTGGATGATAGCCACAGTAGCTGGACACGACCTGTTCGTCTAACACGATCCGTTGCAGTTGCTGTCGTGGATGATAGCCACAGTAGCTGGACACAACCCGTTGGCCTAACACCAACCCGTCGTAGTTGCTGTCGTGGATGATAGCCACAGTAGCTGGACACGACCCGTTTGCCGGGCATGATCATTGCGGTTGCTGTCATGGATGATGGCATTAGAGTCCGGACATGACCAGGACGCAGGACACGGTCCGTTGCGGCGGTTTTGGTCCCAGTCACCAGACACGGTACATCGCGGTTGCTATCGTGGATGATAGCCAAGTAGCTGGACACGACCCATTCGCCGGGCGCGATCCGTTGCGGTTGCTGTCGTGGATGATGGTCACAGTAGCCGAACACTACCCTGACACAGGACGCGGTCTGTCGAGGCTGCTGGCCCCGGTCGCCAGACATGGTCCGTTGCGGCTGCTGTCGTGGATGATGGTCACAGTGCCGGACATGACCCGGTCGCAGGACACGGTCTGTCACAGCTGTTTGGCCCCGGTCACCAGACACGGACGTCGCGGTTGCTGTCGTGGATGATAGCCACAGTAGCTGGACACGACCCGTTCGCCTAACACGTTCCGTTGCGGTTGCTGTCGTGGATGGCAATTGAGTCCGGACACGACCAGCACGCGGTCTGTCGAGGCGGACATGACCCGGTCGCAGGACACGGTCTGTCACAGCTGTTTGGCCCCGGTCACCAGACACGGTACGTCGCAGTTGCTGTCGTGGATTAATTTTTGAGCTTCATAACACTTCTTAGGGATTTTTCCTCCTAAATTTTTAAATCCATTCTGCTCATTTTGACAATTAAGCTCAATTTAAGCTTCATTTCATTTCTTAAGCAGCTTCAGCTATAATTTTCAGCAATAAAGCATTCAAACGCATTTCTGCAAGAAATGCAATTTATCTAGTTATTAGGTAATACTGGGTAAAAGGCAACATTTTTCTTTGTCTACTGAGAGAGGAAGATAAATCCTGACAACAGTTCAATCTAAAAGTGCTCATGCTTTGCCATGATCTAATTTCCTCTCATCTAAACACTCTCATCCCCCCACCCCCCCGTGTTAAAACAGCCAGCGGCGATAATAGCCGAGGTTATGGATTGACCAGTGACTCACCGTGTGTCCATGCTTTATGGAAGCAACGACCGTGTTTGGGGCCAAGTTGCATCATTGCTTTAAAGCGGGAGCCTGGCACGAGAGATCTTCTGTCTCTCTTCTCTCTCAAGTGCAGACGGGGTCTTGCCAGAGCCACGGTGCAGTGAAATGGAAAGCATGCCATTCCCTGTTCCGCTTGATGCCGAGTGACTGTTAGAGGTTGTGTCATGTTCCTTGGATATTGACTCAATGACTTGGGACTTCATGACAAAAGCCTTAACCAGCGCAGGCTTTCTGCGTGCTGACAGAGAAATGTGTCTTCCACTTGTCTTCACATTGACCCATGGACTCCGCTGAACTGACATGTCCACGTATCCCAAAGTCTCACCTCTTGAACCCAGAAATAACCTTTCAACAACCTTGCCTGTCTCTCACGCTCTGGTAACCTTCAGACTGGATGCCATCAGAACAGTTCACTGAGCTTAAATATTTATTTATATATATTTGTGAAATTACTAGAGGATGTCCGTCTGTAACGCTCAACCCATTTACCATCTATGAATTGAGTGACATGTCTGAGAATTGCACATATATTTGCTGTCAACGTGGGTTGAAAAGTCAAGGCACAGAGTAAGTATGAGCCATTAGCTGGTACCACCGTCTCGTCCAGGAGTCCAAACAGTACGTCCTTCAGTTCTTGAAGGAATTAAAGCTGGACTTACGCCAGTGAGCAAACAGATCACTGTCAGGGTGCCCTGCTTTGTGACATGGTTCAGACAGCTGACCTGATTCATTGCGAGGTTCCCCACACTGCTGAAGATAAAGCCTGCATCTCAGTTACATAGACCCAATTATGCTCATTTCTTCCACACAGAAAAGGTCCATATTCAAAGCAGGCTGTGAATTGCAAATCCAGCTGCTAGTTGTCCTTACTCTTTCTCTAATCTAATAATGTGATCCATCATTTCTGCAGGGACAGCTCAACAGCTCAGGCATGAAAACGAATCCCACTGAGGAATAGCATCAGGGTTTTTGCATATCTACATATGCATTCCTAGGAGAACATGTACATGCATGTGTGTGTGTGTGGGAGGGGGGGGCATTTGGAATGACACTGAATTTCTTGCGATAGCACATGAAAATATCTTTGTATGTTTCAAGATTAATCTAATGTTGACAACCTTAAAATGTGCTATTGACAGAGATAACCAACATTGGCTGCTGAACTATCCACCTTTTACCAGAGTAAGAAAAAAAGGAGAAACTCTGTTTCCTGCTCTGTGGTGGCGCTGTTGGGTGAGGGATGGCTCTGTTGAACAAGCATCCATTTCCCTGATGAGCCTGCAGCCACAGCGCTTTGACAGCACGGCCACGCGATGAGCGAGACAGCCGACTGCCACTATTTGTTCTGCTAAGGCATTCATCACACTAATTACCCATGGTGCCAAGCAGCTCCGGCAGCCCAGTGAAGCTTTGGCTGCTCGTTTGAAAACAAGGTGAGGAAGGAAAACCTCAGATGAGCCTAAACAGGGGCTGTCCTCCTTTTTCTGCCCCTTCTGCACATAATTAACCCAGCACTCCAGAAACTTGACAAATTGGAATGATGAATCTGGCCTCTATGAATAGATACAAATACAATAATCAATCACAACACTGAACAGTCAGGATGAGGAACTGAGCTGCTGTGAAGAGCTGCAGAAATATCTGTGCTCTGAATGACACCCTGCTGGAGAAGTGAAAGGGTGTGTGTGTGTGTGTGTGTGTGTGTGTGTGTGTTCTGCTAGAATGTAGAAGTGTTAAGTGGGTGGTGCAAAGAAGAGTGATTACAACATCTCACCATTCCCTCATTTAAATGCCAAATAAAAATCGTTTATCCTATTTTTCAGGCTTAATGTCTTTTCTAAAGGACCGCACATGCAACCTGCTTCACGTTACTTCTCCTTGGATACAGATGCAGAAGAACAGCCTCTTTGAATGAAACTCATTTATCATCTGACCTTGAACAGCACTTAATAGGATTTTAGAGTTTCATGTTTTTTGAGTTTCTGTGCCTCTCACAAAAGCCTTCAGCTGACCGCGTCCCTCCAGGCCTAAACTGATGCACGACCATCAGCAGCAGATCAGTTACAAGGAAACCTCTTAGAGACACAGATTAGTTCTGATCAGGCAGACAAACTAAAGACTGGTCACAATGGAACCAGCAAAGAGTCTGAAAACAATTCCAGTAAAAAAATGATAGTTTATGCAAGCGCTATTGAATGAATGAATGAATGTCTTTGTCTCACATACAGTGAAATTTTAAGAGAAGTGCTCTTTACCAAACCTCACACACTGAAAAAGGTTCTAAAATGCCTAAAAAAACAACAATAGCTTAAAGGTGTGGATCAATGAAGAACCATTTTTTAAATGTTCTTTCTAATTATAATCAGTCACTCTAAGTTTTTCATGCAGGCTGAACATGAAAATAGTCTCCTACACCTATCTCCTGCTTTAGCTTCTGATAGAAAATAGACAGTGAAACTCTAGGATTAGAAAATCCTGACAGATCTACATCACACTGTCACTTAACATTCATGGACTCACCCATCTGGACTCGTGACGGGGAAGGCTGTTGTTGATTTAGCGTCCAGGAAACAGCAGAGAACGTCCTGTCTCGGAGGTCTAAACTCAATTCCTTTGTCTTCATGCTTGGTTTGTGCTTTGACATGCACTGTCAACCCAGGGGCCTTATATAGACAGGTGTGTGCCTTTCCAAATCATGTCCAATCAACTTCATTTTCCACAGGTGGACTCTAATTAATCTGCTGAAACACCTCAAGGTTGATCAGTGGAAACAGAACGCACCTCAGCTCAATTCTGAGCTTCACGTCAAAGGCTGTGAATACTTATGTACATGTGATTCCTCAAGTTTTTTATTTTTAATAAATTTGTAACAACTTCAAAGACACTTTTTTCACATTATCATTTTGGGGTGTTGTTTGTTGAATTTTATGGGCACAATGAATTTAATCCATTTTGGAATGAGGCTGTACAACAAAAAAGTGGAAAAAGTGAAGCGCTGTGAATACTTTCCAAATGCACTGTATAAAATAAGATTGCATTAACTGATATATAATATTTAGTAATCAGCTGGCACATTGCGCATCATCCAAATTGGAACACAGGTGCTCTGACAGCCCACAGGACATAAGACTGTAAACAAAGGAGGAGGGCTGGAGCAAACTGGTCCTAGCAAAATGTTTAAATAAATGCAAACCTGCACTGATTAAAACATTTTGCTAGGACGTTTGCTCCAGCCCTCCTCCTTCTTTTTTTACATATAATATTTAGTATTAGAGTTGTTTTAGAGCAGCACTTTGTAACTTGCCCCAATGTGTCTAGCCATTTGCACCTTTGATTGTTAGGTTTGATTATTTCTCCAAACTGAGGCTGTTCAAACAGCTATTTCCAGGTAACAAATCAATTGTTCTTACCTTTACCAAAAAAAACGTATCCTCTTTGAAATATCTGAACTATCTGTTATAATTTGATTTATAGTCTTTACCTCAAAGTTTCAAGCATCAGTTCAAATTCATTTCACTTGTTAAATTCTGGTGATTTCAGCAGACTGAGTCTCAATGTGAAACTGAGCTGTATGTATTTAGATCATTTACTAAGCTATCTGGGTTAATCCTGTGCCAGATAATGAGTTCTAGCCTGAATGAGGTCAAAGGTTAAGTAGGACTTTGTGCGAGTCCTCGTCAGGATCCCGACATTTCACCAGGATGAATCTGTTCCTAACAGGGAAGGAGACCATTGGGCGGCGCGTCATTATTGCACACTGACCTGGAGCACAATGTGTCTCTCATGCATGAAATGTTGCTAATGGAGAATGCAGCAGTGGCGGGTCTGAGCGAGCCATAGGTTAGCTGTCTAGGGTTAATTAAAGGTGAGAGAGGCTCCAGCGGGCACAGGTGAAGCAGAGGATGGAGTAAGTTAATCCAACTAAGTGTTGTTGCTCTCTGACCAGGAGCTGACCCTGATTAACAGCCTCAAAGACTCCAGTCTGATTTCAGAGTTAACAGCAAAAAGCTGAGATGATGCTTCTCCATCTGTAGATATTACTCATGGAATGTTGGGAACATATGTTCCTTCATTTTCCTGTCTAATATCATCCTTGATATAATAATAGCAAAAATATATATATTTTGAAACTTTATCTTTTTTTGCAAACTTCCCAGAATTAACAACTGATGGTCTTAACACAAGAAATAATCTTTTTTATTCTAAAACTTTAGATTTTTTTAGACTATTTGACACTTTATTTAAACGTGGTCATAATGCATGATGTTGGTTTTGTATCATGAGTTGTGGTGGTAGGATCCAAGGCTGTAGGTGGCTAAAATCCATAAAGGTTTCAGTCACGGGACAAAACAATCTCAGGACGATGGGAACCAGATAGATTAACAGATGAGTGAACATTCACTGTTTTCCACATTTATCAGCATTTACGTCCAGACATAAGGATGCAAGTGACCAGCAGTACAGTTTACTTCACCATTTACTGGTAGACTTAGTTATTTATAACATAATCAGCTCTGTTTTTAAATCCTAGCCATCACCTGGGTCATTGTGACATTTCTACATTTATAGACAGTGCACGTTTAAATCACGTTCCTCAGCCTCTTCATGGCCATAATGAGATTACTCCACACCGGTTTACTCTGATCCCAGGAGTACTACAGCATGTTCTTGATGGGTTAGGTTATAAAAACTACAAATATACTCATGCACAGGTCCATCAGTGTGTGGAAATCATGCCCACATTATTTTATAGCTTTTTTTTTATCTTCAGCCTCTGCTGTTTACAAGTGGAGTTCCTCAGGGCTAAATCATGGGTTCTGTCCTGTTCCAGCTTTACCTGTTGCCTTGAAAATAATTTTGTATTAAAAATAGATGTACAGTATATCCTTTACTATGTACTATGTACTATGTGGATGGAACTTAACTCTAGCCTTAATAATAAAAACTAAAGTTGTTAGTTGATCTGTGATTACTACTGAGGAAAAATGACTTTAGCTTTTAGTTTTTTTAGTATATTAGTTGTTATGTTGATATTATTTTTATTATGTTATTTTCATTTATTATGTAGGTGCATTGCTCCATAAATATATTCTGAAAAATTAAATCTCAACTTAAACATAAATTAGCTAATTTTTTACCCAAAGCTTAATCCATGGGCAAGTTTTAAATTACAAAAAACATTTAGGTGAAAAAATCCAAAACTCAGAAAAAGAAGTGATGGTATAACTTACCAAATCCGACAACTCGAACTTTTTAAACAAAATTTGTAATCGTTCACCCCTGACTTGATTTGAAAATTTGGGCAGATAGCAGGTATTAATATCCAATATTAATACTGCTGACATGCTGACATACCAGTTTTATATATAGTATACTGTAATATACATATTTCTATACCCCTTCAGCACTGTGTAAAGGTGCTCACACCACCTTCATTGCATATCTGCTTCTGTTATACACCCCCTCAATCCTGCATTCCAAAACTATCACTGTCACATGCCCAAACAAATTTGCAAATCAAGAATTTGGTCTAGTTCACTAGGCTACAAACAAATACCACATTTACCCCCTCCCTCTCCGGAAACACATGCACATACCAATATTGTTGCCATTATATTGTGCATCTCTAATATGAGATTCTAATTTCATTAGCATTAGCAGTTGCAGGATGACTGAAGCGTCTGAACCAACATTTGGACTCATCCATAAGAACACTGCAATTTTCCTAATAAATATACAAAAAAGATGCAACTGAAAGAAAGTTACACAGCATGGGATATAAACAGGAACTGTATGGCGGTACAGTTGGTATCACTGTTGTCTCGCAGCAATAAGGTCACTGGTTTGTGTGGAGTTAGCATGTTCTCCCCATGCATGTATGAGTTTTCTCGAGATGCTTCAATAGTATAGCCTAGTGAACTAGACCAAATTCTTGCTTTGCAGAGTTAGGATGGCTTGCCAGGCTATCAATAGTATGCAAGTCAGCGTCAAACTGTCTCCAGATTTGAGTGAGTGTGTCCCTGTGATGGACTGGAGACCTGTTCAGGGTGTCCCCCACCTCTTGTCCGATGACTGCTTGAGATAGACACAATGACTAAAAAAAAGATGAACAAGCCTCTCCCATAACTTTATGCGGGGTCTTTTTGAAGCCAAATGGGCGGTTTCGATCCCCGCCAACTTGGCCGTGTCACACATCTTGTCACGTCCAGACAATCCAAAGATGGGAAAAGAAGTGAAGCTGAGACAACAGGGATAGCTACGAACTACCTGAGCATACCCAGAGCTAACCCGAAGCTAACTGAGGTTTTCGGGCACAAAAAATGCGGTTGAGCGAAGTAAAGCACGCATCAACTCAAAGAGCTGCTGTGTTTCTGTGGTCTCGCTCAGAGTATGGTATAAACAGGAACGGACTGGGGAAAGCATCAACTCTGAAAACACAGTCACAGATTCGCACTATTCATTTATTTGCATTTTGTTTTTTACTCATTCATTTGGGCTGATTGTTGTACTTTATGACCCACAGTTGTATAATGCTTTCTTTATCTTTGGGCAAGCAAGTCAGAAAATTATTTCACAAAATTTGAGAAGTGACTTAATTTAATAATAAATAAATGTTTAGCACTCTGAGGTACATCCTTGTTTCCTACCTCAGCCTGGTTCTATCCCGCAGATTGATTAATAACTCATCTGTTTATGAAAGCCATTCAAACAGTTTTTCCTCATGTTATTGAGAATATAGTTGGATATCTATACAAATAACGACAGGGCAATGTCTTAGGAACAAAAGGATGCCAAGTCTTTTAATGGAAATAAAGGTTTTCAGCCTACAGAGGGCTCAATTGTGTAGACACCCTAAAATCAGAGTGAAATGAACAGTGTTGGGCAAGTTACTTCAAAACTGTAATGCATTATTTATTACTTGTTACTCTCATTTCAAAGTAATTCATTACATTACAATATTACTGATTTTAAAATGTAAGGCATTACATTACTTTTGCATTACTTTAAGTTACTCTCACCAAAATAATATGGATTTAGCAATCTAAATGTAGCTCATGACGCTCAATTAGCTCATTAGACATCCAGTAGAAGGTGATGTGGTATCTAACTGGGCTAGGGGTTGTTGTTAAAACAGTCAAACATAATTAACAGTTCTTTAGATGTAGCACATAAAGTGCATTTGACTATAATGTTCTTCATATCCTTATTCTTCACAAACTTAAAGTAACGGGTGTATGCCCATCCGGAGAATGTTCTAACGTTAGATCAGCTGCAGGTTCACTCATCTCTGCTCTTGCTCTGTCTGACTACAGGAAGTGAAACATTTTGCGTGGACATTTCTCTTCTGCTGATCTTGTGTAGCCTAGAAATCTAGACACACAGTAGCAGAAGCAGAAAGATTTTGCTCTGCAGGTCCTTCTGATCACCTCCATCAGGGCTGGGTTATGATTGCCCCTGGGCATGAAAGTATCCAAAGCTGGCCAGGACCCCCAGAAAATTATTTTTTATTAAATAAATGCAACAACATATTGTATGCTGCTAGCTTAAATTAATTGAGTGTGTGTGTGGTGGTTGGGTGGGGCCTCCACCCGGTATTTTGCCTTGGTCCCCAAATGCCTGGATACGGCCCTGGGTGTAGAACTGCGTTTTGAAGGTGATCTGAATTTTATTAAATAAATAAATATTACATGTTTATAAATTATTGCTTTATATTGTTATTGTTGTGTAGTGGGTAAAAATCTAACTACTTTTTCCTTTTCAAGAACTTTATTTAGTTTTCTCGTTTTTATTTGACTATTTTCTTGTCCTGTCTCTTATCTTCCTGCATCTCCTTCCTACTTTTTCACATTTTGAACTAATCAGTTCAGGGATCCACCGCAGAAACAGCGAAAGGTGCACTGTGCGCCCGCTGCAGTGAGGTGATGTCACCGGGGCACAGATGAGCTCTGCTGGGGGAGCGCGCGTCAGACACAAATACGAGAATATAAGCGGACATGAACGATCGCGTGTTAATTGTTTTCTTTTGGTGGCGTGACTTTGAGTGAGGTTGCGGCGCACGTCAGGAGCGCACGAACCATCAGCGCTCTCCCTCTCTGCTCAAAAGACGCCCTGGTGCGCTGGAGTTCATATAAATAATGTCATATCAAAACTGGACCTTTATTCAGGCTCCCCAGTAATTAGAACCCTGAGGAAATCCCACTAATTGATTCCTGGTTAAAAATGCGTTGTAATACGCGCATTACTGTCTACCGAGTAAAATATTACTGAATTTTTTTCTGTAATAGAATAGAATAGAATAGAATAGACTTTATTGATCCCACAGTGGGGAAATTCACTTGTCACAGCAGCACCATCACTCAAAAGGTAATTAGAAGAAGATAAAAAAACAAGGATACATGTATATACACATAGGCAGTAATCTAGTATTGTAATTTTAGATCACTAAAAAACCACAAATAAAGATAAAAACAGACTTAGTACCAACACTATGCAGCATACTGTAAGAGACACAGACAACAATGAGAATCCGGTATTGCACAATTATAGAACACATACAGAATATTGCATTGGTGTTATTGTGTACCAGGATGATACCAGTACAGCTTAAACTGAGGAGTTAAACACTCTTACAGCAGAGGGGATGAAAGTTCTACGATAGCGCTCAGTTTTGCATCTGGGATGTCTCAGTCTACCTCTGGAGGAGCTGTCCATGACCTCCACAGTGGAGTGCAGTGGGTGCGGAGGGGTTTCTTAAGATGGAGGTCATCTTCCCCAACATCCTCCTCAACAGAATCCAGCCGGCAGCCCAGAACCAATGCCTTGCATTACCGCGTTACAGCAAAAAGCAATGCATTACAGTAATTAATTACTTTTGTAACTCGTTACTCCCAACACTGGAAATGAAGATGTGGCAGGCTAGTCCATTATTTCAAAAACTTCATTTCTGCAACTCAAAATGCTTTTCAGTATCTTGTGTGGCCCCCACGAGCTTGTGTGCATGCTTGACAACGTCCGGGCATGCTCCTAATGAGACAACGGATGGTGTCTTGTGGCATTTCCTCCCAGATCTGTGTGAGGGCATCCCTGAGCTCTTGTACAGTCTGAGGAGCAACCTGGCGCTGCCTAATGGACCGAAACATCATGTCCCACAGATGTTCTATTGGGTTTAAGTCAGGGGATCGTAAAGGCCATTCAATTGTTTCAATTCCTTCATCCTCCTGCCTGCATACTCTTGCCACATGAGGCCGGGCATTGTCGTGCATTAGGAGAAGACCAGGACCTACTGCATCAGCATAGGGTCTGACAAAGGGTTCAAGGATTTCATCTGGATACCTTATGGCAGTCAGAGCACCATTTCCTAGGCAGTAGAGGTCTGTGCATCCCTCCATGGATATGCCTCCCCAGACCATCACTGACCCACCACCAAACCTGTCATGTTGAACGACGTTGCAGGCAGCATAACGTTCTCCTTGTCTTCTCCAGACTCTTTCACGTCTATCACAGGTGCCCAGGGTGAACCTGCTCTCGTCTGTAAAAAGTACAGGGCGCCAGTGGCGGACTTGCCAATTCTGGTGTTCTTGAGCAAATGCCAGTCGAGCTCTACGGTGCTGGGCAGTGAGCACAGGGCCCACTACAGGACGTCGGGCCCTCAGGCCATCTTCATGAAGTCTGTTCCTGATTGTTTGGGTAGAGACATTCACACCAGTGGCCCTCTGGAGGTCATTCTGTAGGGCACGAGCAGTGCTCAGCCTGTTCCGCCTTGCACAAAGGATTCAATTCAATTCAATTCAGTTTATTTATATAGCGCCAGATCACGACAAGAGTCGTCTCAAGGCACTTCACAAAGTAAACATTCCAATACAGTTCAGTTCATAAGCCAATCAGTAAAAAAGTTTCCTATATAAGGGACCCAGCAGATTGCATCAAGACACTGACTAGTGTCATTGTGTTGGTACAATCCTCATACTAAGCAAGCATTTAGCGACAGTGGGAAGGAAAACTCCCTTTTAACAGGAAGAAACCTCCAGAGGATCCTGGCTCAGTATGAGCAGCCATCCGCTACGGCTCACTGGGGGTTGAGAAGACAGAGCAGGCACAGGCACACCCCGCACCCACACACACACACACACACACACACACACACCACATATATCAAGTAGTGTTTCTATGGCTACACTGTGATTTCTTAGTAGAAGTTCTATTTAGTAAGAGTAAGAGAAACTTTATTGTCTTTATCTGAGTGAATCTATAATTAATTCAATAGGTGAACTAATAGTAGCACATTCTATGTTAAAGAAAGTAAGATGTAATATCAGGAAAGGGAGAATGTTAGGTGGTTGGCAGCAGTGTGCCAGCCGATGGCCCCCTCCATGAGGCCACCACAGCTCAGCAGAACGCCAGTGTAGCTTCTTCTGGGGAGAAAAACACTTAGAGAGAAAATAAAGTTAACAGCTGGAATAACAGGAAATAATGCAGTTAGAGAGTGGTGGTAGAAGAGAGTAGCAGAGTGTGGAAAGTGGTCAGTATGTCCTCCAGCAGTCTAAGCCTATAGCAGCATAACTACAGAGATAACTCAGGATAACCTAGCCTTTTAGATGGAGGCATGTGGGAGGCAGGGCCAGGGAGAAGTCTTTAACGACAGTAGTCCCCTCTGTACACTCCACCTCCCTCTGCTCCCCACTCGTCTAAACCTGGGCTAACATCAGAATTTAACCATAAGCCCTATCAAATAGAAAAGTTTTGAGCCTAGTCTTAAAAGTAGACAAGGTGTCTGCCTCACGCACTAATGCTGGGAGCTGGTTCCACAGTAGAGGAGCCTGATAGCTAAAAGATCTGCCTCCCATCCTACTTTTAGATATTCTAGGAACCACCAGTAAACCTGCAGTCTGAGAGCGAAGTGCTCTGTTAGGAACATATGGAACAATCAGATCACTGATGTATGATGGAGCTTGATTATTAAGAGCTTTATATGTGAGAAGGAGGATCTTAAAATCTATTCTGAATTTAACAGGCAGCCAATGTAGGGAAGCTAAAACAGGAGAGATGTGGTCTCTCTTTTTAATTCTCATCAGAACTCTAGCTGCAGCATTTTGGACCAGCTGAAGACTTTTGACTACATTCTGTGGACCTCCTGATAGTAATGAATTGCAGTAATCCAACCTTGAGGTAATGAATGCATGAACCAGTTTTTCAGCATCACTCCTGGAAAGGATGCTTCTAATCTTAGCAATATTCCGAAGGTGGAAAAAGGAAATCCTACAAACCTGTTTAACGTGGGATTTGAATGACATGTCCTGGTCAAAGATTACACCGAGGTTCTTTACTTTGTTCTCGGAGGCTAATTTAATACCGTTTAGATTAGGTGATTGACTAAGCAGTTTCCTTTTCTGAGGTTCTGGTCCAAAGATGATAACTTCAGTCTTGTCTGGATTTAACAGCAGAAAGTTTAGAGTCATCCAGATTTTTATGTCTTCAAGACAAGCCTGTAATCTACCTAACTGATTAGGTTCATCAGGGTTTATGGATAAATATAACTGAGTATCATCAGCATAACAGTGGAAGTTTATCCCATGTTGTCTAATGATTTTACCAATTGGAAGCATATATATAGTGAAAAGAATTGGTCCAAGTACTGAACCCTGTGGTACTCCACAAGTAACTCTAGAGTATGAAGAAGATTTCTCATGTACATGAACAAACTGAAATCTGTCAGATAAATAAGATTTAAACCAGCCTAGCGCTGTTCCTTTGATCCCTACAACATGT
>SSNS01000050.1:1169798-1226403 GCA_006937985.1 Aphyosemion australe | reverse complement strand
AAAGGAGCAGGTATCGGTCCTGCTGATGGGTTGTGGACCTTCTACGGCCCTGTCCAGCTCTCCGAGAATAACCGCCAGTCTCCTGAAATCTCCTCCATGTTCTGGAGATTGTGCTGGGAGACACATTAAACCTTCTTGCTGCAGCACGTGTGGATGTGCCATCCTGGAGAAGTTGGACAACCTGTGCAACTTCTGTAGGGTTAAGGAATCACCTCATGCTGCCAGTAGAGATAATTACTCAAGCCAAAACTAGCACGAGTGGAAAACCAGCCAAAAAGATCAAGAGGGAGAAACTTGAAATGACCTCCACATGTTAAACCAGTCCTGTTTTGAGGGTTTTGTAATTGTTGCCACTTTAGTGCATCTGTCGTTAAGTCCATGAACACCAATACAGCTGAAAGTGATTAACAATGCCCTCAGCTGCTTAATCAACCAGACAATTATCAGACAGGTTTCATTGATTTCATGCCAGGCCCAATAAAAAAAGTGTTCCTTTAATTTTTGTGAGCATTATATGTATATATATATATGTGTGTGTGTGTGTGTGTTTTGTTTGTGTGTGTGTATGTATGTATGTATGTATGTATGTATGTATGTATGTATGTATGTATGTATGTATGTATGTATGTATGTATGTATGTATGTATGTATGTATGTATGTATGTATGTATGTATGTATGTATGTATGAAAAAAGAACTATGAACTAGCTTGTTTTTGGAACTGTGAACTTAGTTAAAAAACCTTTTAATTATGAACTATGAGCTGAACTAGTTCATTTTTAAAACAAACTTTCCCAACACTGCTTAGACCATTACACTACCACCATCATGTTTGTTGACTGCTGTTTTCCTTGAATGAAGTGTTTGTTTATACTCCAGATGTGAGTTTGTTTTTGTCAGTAAACACGAGGAAGGTATTTGATTTCTTATTGTAAGATGATTATTTAAAAAAAAAAAAAATGGAAATCTTTTTGCGTAATAAGGGTAGGCATAAAAAGCTAGGCTTCAGCCTATACCTTTTGGTTATTCTACTTGTAATTATTGTATTGTGTTTTCTTTTCTTTTTCTATTTTTATTTTTTTTAAATAACCAAATAAACGATGATTGATTGATTGATTGATGATGAACATCTGATTCTGTTTTTGTATCCAGAACAGTGGTCCAGGGTTATTTAAATAAGAGTTGTACTTGTGTAACTAAACATGTGACTAATAATGACCTTGAATTGTGTTTTTAATTAAATATTAAAAAATTATGTGAGAAAATCTATTTAATTATACATCTGTAGATTTAAAAAAGCGAGTATAAACGTTATTCTGTAAGGTAAGGCTTTATTGAGTGTAATTAGCTGATGACACTAGGTGGCATCAAATACCTGCAGTTATATCTGAGATGTGAGCACACACTTCATTCTACCATTTCTCATCTTCAGTTTGAGATCTCACACACACACACACACACACGCGCGCGCGCACACTCACACACACACACACACACACACACACACACACACACACACACACACACACACACACACACGCTAGTGGATTAATAAGAAATGGTGGAATTATGCTAATTCTTCTGTTCCCAGATCAGCTCCTCTAGATGCTAACTCCGCCCACTTCAGGCGCACATGACCTCGCCGGTGACGTACATCCAGGACGCGTCACTTTCCTACACTCTGCAAAGCATCATCAAAATCACCATCCATCAAGCCCCGTCCCCCTTTCTCTCTCTCGCTCTCTCTCACCTCCTCCATCTCCTCCTCCTCCCCCTCTGTTGTCTTTTTAATGTACCTCCAGCCTGATCAGGGGAGCAGGGAACGCCTGGGAAGCCTGGTCGGGAGACTCCCTCTCTGATGAAGGATTTGCTAGAGCTGGACACAGACCAGAGGAGACCCGACATTGTTTTGGAATACCGCTGCTTCTCTTCCACGGATTCGTTCTGTCCCTGTTTGTCTCTTCCGGTGGATGTTGAATTTTATGGAGGTGTTTCCAGGACTTTATTAGGCTATATTTTGTGATCCAATGAGCTCCTTCTCGGGCCATTTGATGCTAAATCCCATTCTGTCGAGCGATGTGTCTTTAAATGTGCATGCGAGATTAAAGCGTGTGCGTTAATTATCGGGTTAAATAAAAAGTAAAGTTTGGTGCACAAACTTTTGGACACGGTCGGTATGGCAATGGTAGCGTGGAGAAGCACGGAGGGAGTGGGGGACACCCAGGGGACCCTGTCCTCCCCGGTGTCCCAGGTGGCGCCGCTGTCTCTGCCTGGAGACATGACGGGACACATGAACTCGGCTCCTTCCCTGGAGATATCCCAGACGGCGGCAGCGGGAGCACCAGCACCGCCGCCCAATCCGCCTGGAACCTCCGCCACGACCACTAACAACACCTCCTCTTCCTCCTCATCCTCCTCTTCCTCCATGGACAAACAGCAAAGCCAGCAAATCGAGTGCATCGTTTGCGGGGACAAATCCAGCGGGAAGCACTACGGACAGTTCACATGTGAGGGATGTAAGAGCTTCTTCAAACGCAGCGTCAGGAGGAACCTGAGCTACACCTGCAGGGCCAACAGGAACTGTCCCGTGGACCAGCACCACCGGAACCAGTGCCAGTACTGTCGCCTCAAGAAATGCCTCAAAGTCGGCATGAGGAGGGAAGGTACGGCTGGGTCCTCCTGGAGGCTCTTCTTATTGTGCCAAAACGAAGCACTAAAAATTCAGTTTCTCTTTATTTTCTGTAATTATTAATGTTTCATTTCATTGTTTGGCTAATAAGCTAATCCCCAAAACGGAACTTTTACAGATCCAAATTTTAGCTAGTACTGGTCGGCAACCTTTATGTGTTGGTTTGACATAGGCCTTAATAATGTCAGAAAATGCCAAAATATCAATTTTATCCTTGTAAAAATAATTTTTAATTGTTTAAATTCTATATGATTCATATTTTTATACTATACATAACCCGTAATTAGAGAGAGCTAATACAGATTTAGGAGAGTTTCTGTTAGCATCTTAGCATGTTTAGTGAAGGTTATTATTGATGCTAACATCAAAACAGTTGGATTTTTTTACATTTCACTAGCTATAACCTTTGGCAGCAGGCCCGGTTTAGTGTTTATATTGTAGCCTTCAAGTGCTTCAGGTGTATTTGCTGTGTGTGTGTGTGTGTGTGTGTGTGTGTGTGTGTGTGTGTGTGTGTGTGTGTGTGTGTGTGTGTGTGTGTGTGTGTGTGTGTGTGTGTGTGTTCATTATGTATGTTGGTCATACAGGCCCAGCTGCAGCTACAGTTATTGTAATGCTAACTGTGTTATTTTCATTGCGTAGGCAAATATTTATTCATTGCGATTTTTTATTTTACACATTCATTACTAAGAATTTGAATATGTTTTAAATAAAAATCGTAAAATATTTAAAAGTACATTTTTTGGATCATGAACGGACATTTTAGGCTAGATCATGTTTAGCTAAATTTAAGCTAGTTCAAGACTGATTTCCGGTAAAGTTCAATGAATTTTAATTAAGTAACTTCCGTTTAAGAGTCGTAAAATGCAAAGGTGTAGGTTGTG
The DNA here is from genome assembly GCA_006937985.1 of Aphyosemion australe. Taxonomy (NCBI): domain Eukaryota; kingdom Metazoa; phylum Chordata; class Actinopteri; order Cyprinodontiformes; family Nothobranchiidae; genus Aphyosemion; species Aphyosemion australe. The sequence continues at coordinate 1,222,833 of SSNS01000050.1, read as the reverse complement.
GTGCAGAAATATGCCGTTTTGTCCTCCTCCTGTCCTGAATGGGACATTTTCTGTTTGAAACTGTAGGCGTGCTCCTCTGAGGAGCCGGGCGATCATTTCTGACCAGACAGAAGAAAATTGATTTTTAATTGGAGTCCATTTTGTTTTTATTGACGTGTGTTTATTTAAATTCCGGTGCTTGGTAGGTATATTGTTAATCTCTGAAGCCTGTGATTTCTCACGTGTTTTGTGGTTGCAGCTGTCCAGAGAGGCCGCCTGCCTACCCAGTCCTACCACGGCCAGTTCGCCCTGACTAACGGAGACCCGCTGCAGTGCCACTCCTATCTGTCCGGCTACATCTCCCTGCTGCTGCGGGCCGAGCCGTACCCGACCTCCAGGTTCGGCTCCCAGTGCCTGCAGAACAACAACATCATGGGAATAGAGAACATCTGCGAGTTGGCGGCCCGGATGCTGTTCAGCGCCGTAGAGTGGGCCCGCAACATCCCGTTCTTCCCAGACCTGCAGGTCCCGGACCAGGTGGCCCTCCTGCGCCTCACCTGGAGCGAACTGTTCGTTCTAAACGCGGCCCAGTGCTCCATGCCGGTCCACGTCGCCCCGCTGCTGGCCGCCGCGGGCCTCCACGCGTCCCCCATGTCCGCAGACCGGGTGGTGGCTTTCATGGACCACATCCGGGTCTTCCAGGAGCAGGTGGAGAAGCTGAAGGTGCTGCAGGTGGATTCGGCGGAGTACAGCTGTATCAAGGCCATCGTGCTGTTCACCACAGGTAAGTCCATACCAGCCCACCTGCAGACCAGACCCAGGTTCGAAGGCAGAAAATATGAAATCTGGCATCACTGAGACATAAATTTATACGATTTATTATGACAATAATAACAACTTAAATATGAATATGGAGAGAAAAAATAAAATATATGTATTCAAGCTGAAAAATACTCAAGATGTTTGTGATATCTGATTCAAATATCCAAGAATATAATTTAATATAAAATATAATTGATGAATATAATTTAAATTTACAATTCGGTCACACATATAAAAGAAAAAATTCTGTAATTTTTTTATAAATGTAAAAAAATATATAAGTAAATGACAGTTTTTATGCGATTAAAATATAGATCTCCCGCCAAGAAGGTTCTATGTAAATACAGATCATTTACCATATAAAGGGAAAAATGTAATCATTAAAAATGTAATATTTGGTCATATGTTTAAATTAAACAAACACTTTGTTTCTAAAGTTTTAGGACCAATTTTGTATTATTTTTACGGCTCCAGTAAGATGTTTACGATTTATGTTTATGATCAGGAAATTTTAAACACTGTAAATGTGATACGAAAGAATAATTAACTATGGAGAATATTTGATGCAAATCAAAGCAGGTCTAGACTGTTAACCCTTTAATCTCCACACCACGAAAACAGCAATCAGGTTTTATATTCTTTATAAAAATCATTTTAGCATATTTTATTCAGTCAGGACGAAGACAGTTCTAATGTAATAATAATAAATTATAAATAACGTAACAATGTTTAACTTTTATTCAAATACTCCCATATTTATTTTAGTGCTTTAATGCGGGTTATGAACTAACATTTATTCTAGCAGGTGTTCAAACTCTGATTATTCTTTTTGTTTTAATTCTCAAATTGAGACGATAAATGAAGAACTTAATTTAGTAAATAAAAGCTGATTTTTAGTGTGAGTAAATCCTAACTGATCAGGTGTGATGCTGGATCAGAGCGACGAGCAGCAGCAGAGGAGAAATAAAAGCAGGTCTTCTATGCGGGTCTATTTTAGTCCCTATGAGCACATCTGAACACGTGTCCTTAAACTGGGACACAGTAGCCTTTCGTTAACCCCTACTGCCGTGCGGCCTGCAGCAGCATCCCAACCGCTCTTGTTCTAACTCCTTCTTACAGTTTTTATTTGACTCTTTAAGGTTTTAGGCTGTCGGCATCATTGAAGTGAAAGATGGATCTTATTTTTCACCACTTACAGCACCAATACCACCTCTGCACCAAATCTCCCATTATTTATGAATAATTTGGTTAATTAGCTTTTATTGATGAGATAAACTTTATTTGTGGAGCCTCTGACCTTCACCAGCTCCTTGTGCTGTGTCCCGCCCTGCAGACGCCTGCGGCCTGTCGGACATGACCCACGTGGAAAGCCTCCAGGAGAAATCCCAGTGTGCTCTAGAGGAGTACGTGAGGAGCCAGTATCCCAACCAGCCCAACCGGTTTGGGAAGCTGCTGCTTCGCCTGCCGTCTCTACGCACCGTCTCCTCCTCGGTCATAGAGCAGCTCTTCTTCGTGCGTCTGGTGGGCAAAACCCCCATCGAGACCCTGATCAGGGACATGTTGCTGTCTGGGAGCAGCTTCAGCTGGCCTTACATGCCCATCCAGTAGAACACGCCGCCGCCTGGTCTGGAAAAACATCCCTCTTGTTTCCTTATCAGCCTAAAGTCCTGGTTGGATAATCGAGTCAAAAAACTGGAATGAGATTAATAAATAGGTGAAAAATTCTTGTAATTTTCCTACTTTCTTTATCAGTGGAGCCTTATCCTGAAGCTGAGCAGATCCGACCCACTGGCACATTTTTACCAGATTTTATGACAACAGATGACTGCTGTTTTTGTTTTGATTGTGACGACCTCTCACTCTCTACGGACACTCTGTGGTTTTTAAAATAACAAACAGTATTTATTGGACCTGTGTGTATATTTATCGTGCTGTAATTTAAGTTTTTTGCCCCGGTTACAGAGAAAACTGCAGGGAGCCTGTTGTGTTGTTGTTGTTGTTTTCATACCTTCCTGAAATAGCACTTTGGACTAAATAAACATTTCAGAAGTATTTAATGCAGGTGTCTGACACCTGAAAACCTCCTGACTTTGAGTTTGTTTCTTACGGGGAGAAATTAAAGCTGATTTTGATGTTTTACTGTTTTATTTTTACACATTCTAGAAAGAACGAGCATGAAAAACAAAGAATGCATTCTTTTGGTCATTACAGCTTACACAGTCTAAAATAAAAGTTCCCTTTAATTCATACTTTTCAGCCATTAATTACTGCTTTCCATATAAATTAACACATTTATTAGAAATGAGTAGAATAGGTCTGTTTAACACTTTTCTCTCATTACTGAGTTATTAAGAACTAATGAGGCGACTAGAGCAGGTTCTGATACGGCTGAATGTTGGAAAGGCAGCAGATACTTTTATATTTTAAGATCCAAATCCTGATATCCCAGGATGTGATCAGAGACTAACGGCGTCACCAAATGTGGCTGATGTCTCCAGGAGGCGTAGAGGTTAGACAGAGCAAATACCTGGCCCATTGCAGGGTTCATCGTGTGTGTGTGTGTGTGTGTGTGTGTGTGTGTGTGTGGCTCTTCTTTACTGGGAAAGCAGCATTACTACCTAAATCAATATTTATAATTAAAGTGTGTTTGGCTTGTTCTTTTTTTTATTTGTGTGTGTGTGTGTGTGTGTCTTTACTGGGAAAGCTAGCTTTAGTACCTAACTCAAGATTTATAATTAAAGTGTGTTTGGCTTGTTCTTTTTTATTTTTATTTGTGTGTGTGAGAGAGATTATTTTTTATGTCAAGTTTTGTGTTTGATTTGAGGTTAAAATCAGACTAATTCCTCCCTGAAAGCTGGATGACATGATGTGTTTCACTCAGTATGAGAGTTTCACACACACACACACAGATTTCCTTTTGCACTGAAGTTATTTTATTTCGTGTAATGACTATTTTTGAAAATGGACTGGAGCACCAACCATCCAGCCGTGTTAGCACCTCCTCTGGGCTCCTCAGAGAGGAGGTGGGACTCAGGAGGAGACGTGAACTCGGTGCCAGATTGAAGCAGAGTGGATTAGAGCAGCTTCTCTACTTCTTAGCGGACAGGGAGCTAATGAGGGGCCCCAGAGTGTTCTGTCACTCCAGCTTACCCCGAGGAGGATGACGCTGCAGCTCCAGGCCCCTGGCTGCTCGGGGCCAGAGGGCCAACATGAAACAATGGAGCTGTTTCCCACACAGGTCCAGGAAGGAGAACACCAAGGCTGGATCTGCAGTTACAGGAGAACAGTGGGGTTCACACCCAGGTCTGCAAATCCCATGGGCTCATGGTTCTGGATCCACCGTCTGGACTTCATCATAACAGCTCCAATAAAAATAATAAACATTAATGTTATCTGATGGGTTTAATCTGTGGGACTCTGTCTGAAGATGGAGATTTAATCCAAAATCTGTAAAAGTTTTTTTTTGTTTTTAAACGATTTCCTGTAAGAAAATAAAGTTTTGAAAAAAGATTATTGAATGAACCCTTATTTTTATCTTTATTTATTGGTTTCTTTGATCTAGTTGGATTATTTGCATTAATCTTAATTTTGATTTAAAAACCTTTAACCCGGTTTTATAATTTTATTGTTTTAACCCGTTATTTGAAGTCTGTTCAATTAAAGCTTTAAAATCACCATGTTTGTTTTTAAAATCTCTTTCTGTTACACTTCTTTAGGATTTATGGAATGTGTTTGCGTCACAGACAAACGGGATCACATCCCGTTGTCTTTCCTCTTCTCTCCTCGTTTTCCTACATGGGTTTATTTAGTTTAACTGTTGGGTCTAAAACAGGAAACGAGGTTAAATAAAGAGATGAAGCGGCGCGCGGACACCTGTAGCTGAAAAACACCGATAATTAAGCCTGAACAGGTGGTTTTCACTTCCGGTTTCTAATAATTAGATTTAATCAGAAACGCGCTCGGCGGAGGCGTTTTATTGCAAATTATAATTCTCTCTGGTTTATTTTTAATTGCTTTATTCTGTGATTTTATTCCAGTTCATAATTAAGATGAGCGTTTTCTGTAAACGAACCACCAGAATATAAGATTTATTCTATTAAAATACTTTAAATAAATAATGTTGTGCTCTCAGCTTAATTTATTATTTCGCACCTGCTGTCTCCTTCTGGGAGACACTTTAAATTGTGTTTTTACTGTTTTTGCTCTTAAGAGTAGCTACGTTCATTTTTGAAAAAAGTAAAATGGTAAAATATTTAATTTTTTATCTGTAAATTTATTATTATTAGTATTATTATTATTAGAGAAAAAGTAATGCTTGTTTTCAAAATAACGACCAAGGGAAACGGGAACACTGCGGGATTTTCCGGCCCGTTGACTGTTTTAAATCCTGCAGCTCGTTTGGTTTCATTATTTTATTTATGCGTAAATTATGATTTTGTGGATTTGTTTGCGTGATTTTACGTCCTTACCGTGAATCTTCCATCCCGGACCAAAAGTGCAGCGGAATGTTTCAGACTTTAGTTGGATGCTTTTCCTCTTGAAGCCCTCCTGCAGGAACTCACGACGTTTAACAAATATTCTCATTATTAGTTCAAATACGAGCCAAGGAGCGCGTGCGCATGACGGCCATGTTTATTATTTCAAAGTTAAAAAACATAATCTAATGAGATTAGTGAAGGACTTCATGTTATGAAGCGTTTCAGTGTGACTGTTCAAAGCTTTCATCTCTGAACTAAATTAGAAACATTTTATTTCTGCAGCAAGAAGCTGAAGAATTTCTGGTGTTTGTTGTTGAATTAAAGAAGTTCAGTTTCATCCTCCTCCTATAGGACATTATAATCTCATTCCTCTGCTGACCATTTCCCTCTCTGTGCTCCAGAGCATCCCCTCCCTGACCTCTGACCCCGACATGCCCTTTCACCTGGCAGGAGAAGATGATCAGCTGACCTTATGTCACATCTCTTCAGACAAGAAACCCACAACTGCAAAACACTCACGGGGAAGCCCCTCTTCAGGGGAACGCTGGTGTGGAATTCTCACAGATAATATTCCATGTCTGTCATTTTCTCCTCACTTTGAACGATGCTAATTTCCACCCAGAGAGGTGACGCTAGAGCCACGCCTCAGTGAGCCCATCTGATGCCCGTGGAAGCTAAATCCTAAAAGCAGTGAATATTGGAGAAAGGCTGTCTGCTGAGGCCCACCACCACCACCCCCTCCACCATTGCCAAACATTTCAGACACAGAGCAGAAAAAAAAACACAGCAATCAACTCAAGGACTGTACAAAGAGCGAGCTGTCGTTGCTAAGAGACAGATACAGAATAACCTCCACCAGGAACCTGACCATGACCCTTCCTCCTCCTCCTCCTCCTCCTCCTCCTCCTCCTCCCAACCAGCCTCTCCCACCCAATTACTGGGGAACATTAAAGACCACCTCCATCAGCTGAACGCAGGGAGAAAAGATGGGGGTTGCTTCATCAGGAAGATTTAGGATTATTTGTTGGATGTGAGAAAACAAATCAGTTTTGTCTCCTTGGGATGCATGTGGTGGATGCAGCCAGCAGAGGACTGGTGCTGGTGTGTTTCATCCAGACTGTGGGGACAGGCGGTGTTTGGGATGGAGGGTGGGGTGGGCAGAGGGAATCTGTCAGACGAATGAGAAGATGAAGATTTGACAGAGAGGTGACAGAGAGTTCAGCTCAGACGAGGCCTGTCGATTAGCACGTGTGCGGCTGACAGGTGGAATCCCAGGGGCGCGTCTGTCACTGCAGTCAGGCTGCCAGGCCCAGCCGCCCCAGCACCACCAGCACCAGAGACCATGTGGGCGGGGCCACACCGCTGACACCGCCGTTGCTCATTGGCTCGGCCTCGTTTGGCCCAGGCCTCCCAACCAGAGTCTAGATTAAAGCTTTATTGTGCAGAAACCAGGGCGAAAGTCATGTTAATCCCCCTCTAATACATGGCTGTCAGTGATCTGTTTCTACAACACGACCCAAACAAGCCCACAGGAGCCGCTCTAATCTGGCCAAGGGCGCAGGAGGGTTCTGGACTCAGACTTTTATTTTTATTTGCTTTTTTCTTCAATGTTCTGTTGCAATAAACAGCAGAGTAATGAAAAGGTCTACTAACACACAAATCCTCCAGCTTTGGTCAGAAGATGAAATGATGAAAACAGAGACCAGAGGATTCACACGGGATCATCAAATATCCAATATCCAAATTCCCAAATATCCACAGGATGTTTGGATACAAGCAGCTTCCAAATCCTCCTCTGGAAGGAAACACACTAAACAATCGTTACACGGACATTATGACTCTGTTAAATTATCACTATGTCACCCACTGAACAGCCTCTGTCTGGAGAAATACAGTTTATATTATACAGGACTGATGGGCTAACGGCTAATATCCAGTCCACAATGCAGCGCCAGCTCTGCCATTCTCATCCAATAAAATCCCTTCACGAGGAGCTGGAGGCGGGCTCTGAGAGATCAACGACCAATGAAAATGTATGGTTTAAAATCTCTGGGTTAGTTTCACTTTTTCTGTGCTTTAATCAGGGCAAAAATAAGATGTTTAAAAAACAACAGTCTAATTAGCAGGAAGAACAGGAGCTCATTGTCTGGGACTTTCTGTGATCCGTTACTGATTTAATAAAGTTCAGAAACATTATCTGCTCTAACCTACCCAGCTTGTGTTTATAGACCCTGTCTGTGAGCAAAGGCATCAAGTAACAAAGTACAAATACTTTGTTACCTTTCAGTACTTTAGTACTTTTTACTCCTTAAAGTTTAAAAATAGCTTCAATACTCCTATTTTATTTTGGCTAGCCACTGCTGAAAAATAATCCATACAGATAAATTGCAAAATTGCACCATCGTGATAGAATGAATTTGAATGTGGCCAGGTGATAATTTTTATCATCTACCACCCACATATGGTTCTGTGTTTGCATTGAACTAACATGCATTGATTTTCAATGAGCATATAAGTTACTTACATAAGTAAGGCAAGGCAGCTTTATTTGTATAGCACATTTCAAACATGGAGGCAATTCAATGTGCTTTACAGAGCAGGAGCAACAAAAGCATTAATCAAAATACACAAAGAAATAATTCAGACAATTAGATAGAAGGCATAGTCAAAAGCTTAGCAGTTACAGTGCAGAAGGAGCAGCATAAGAAACATTCAGTCATAGGCTAATGAATACATGAAGGCTTTTAATTTTAATTTAAAAGTTACTAGAGTTGGGGCCTGTTTGAGGTCATAAGGAAGCTGATTCCATCTATGAGCAGCATAGTGACTAAAAGCAGCTTCACCCTGTTTGGGTCTGACCCAAGGTTCTACCAGCTGACTGCTGTCTAGGGATCTGAGAGCTCTGCTAGGTGTAGATACTGGAAGGAGATCCAACATGTACTTAGGCCCCATACCATTGAGTGATTTATAGACTAGTAGAAGCACTTTAAAATCGATTCTGTAGTTTACTGGTAACCAGTGCAGAGTTTTTAGAACGGGGTGATGTGCTCAGTTCTCTTTAGGACCCTAGCAGCAGCATTCTGAATAAGCTGCAGTTGTTTTACGGCTGTTTTTGGAAGCCCAGTCAGAAGACCGTTGCAATAATCTAGTCTGCTGGAGATGAACGCATGAATTAGTTTCTCTAGGTCTTGTTTCGACATGAGACCTCTGAGTCTTGCTAATTGATGGAGATGATAAAACGCTGATCTGGTTATAGCCTTAATGTGACCAGTGAAGCTCAGGTCAGAGTCAATGGCAACACCAAGGTTTCTAACCTGAGTCTTAGTCTTTATTCCTCTAGAGCCAAGTTGAGCAATAACTTCCATCCTCGGTTTTTCATTCCCAAAGTAAGGAGTTATATACACTGCCCAACCAAAAAAAAAGGCTCCACCTGGATGTAACTATGCAAACAGGTAGGAGCCTCCTAATGTATAATTACTGCATGGGTGATTATCTTTCTGCTGGTAACAAGTTATTTAACCCAACTGGTGTAATGAGTTGCTTCTCATTTCTTAAACAACCATGTAGAAAGACACATCTGGTGGTCGTGGAAAAGATGTTAGTCTGTTTGAGAAGGGTCACATCATTGGCATGCATCAAGCAGAGAAAACATCTAAGGAGATTGCAGAAACGACTAAAACTGGGTTCAGAACTGTCCAACGCATTATTAAAACTGGTGTGATGAGTCCAGATGGACCCTGTTCCAGAGTGATGGGTGCATCAGGGTAAGAAGAGAGGCAGATGAAGTGATGCACCCATCATGCCTAGTGCCTACTGTACAAGCCTGTGGGGGCAGTGCTATGATCTGGGGTTGCTGCAGTTGGTCAGGTCTAGGTTCAGCAACAGGATGTGCTCCAAGAATGAGGTCAGCTGACTACCTGAATATACTGAATGACCAGGTTATTCCATCAATGGATGTGTTCTTCCCTGATGGCACGGCCATATTCCAAGATGACAATGCCAGGATTCATCGGGCTCAAATAGTGAAAGAGTGGTTCAGGGAGCATGAGACATCATTTTCACACATGGGTTGGCCACCACAGAGTCCAGACCTTAACCCCATTGAGAATCTTTGGGATGTGCTGGAGAAGGCTTTGTGCAGTGGTCAGACTCTACCATCATCAATGCAAGATCTTGGTGACACATTAATGCAACACTGGATGGAAATAAATCTGGTGACGTTGCAGAAGCTGATCGAAACAATGCCACAGCGAATGTGTGCCGTAATCAAAGCTAAAGGCCGTCCAAAAAATATTAGAGTGTGTGACCTTTTTATTTGGTGGTGATTTTTATTTTGGCCTGGCAGTGCACATTCTGCAGGAGGAAAACATGAATCACCCACTAACCAAAGAAATGTGACCCCTGCAAATGTAAACAGCATCAAATAAAACTTGATTGCTTGAGTGTTTCACACCACAAACAGAAAGATTTTATAGAAACTTCACGTTTTCAGGTGTTTATTATTTAGACATTGAATCTTGTTTCTATATCAGCTGATAAATTCATTCAGTCCAGATGTTTGACCAAAGACATGAATCTGATGAGCTGCTGGTTTATACTCTATAATTCATCTTTCTGAGTCAACCTCTGACACACACACACACACACACACACACACACACACACACACACACACACACACACACACACACACACACACACACACACAGGCACTGGAATCATGCCGACTCAGACAATGGAGGCAGTGCAGACCGGAGCCATGCAGTCTGTGAGCACATCAGATCAGATGCACATACATGTGAAACAGAGCAGAAAGAGACCCTCTAAATAGAGCTGAGCACGCTCACATCAAGCTAGAGTAAAAACAGAATGCGCACGCGCACACACACACACACACACACACACATACCCATGCACGCACACACGTTAGACAACTCGGCTATTAGCAAACAGCTAAATATGTTGATTCTAAATGGAAGGAAAGCAGGCTCTTGATCGGTTGAGCCCCGCTCTGCGTGTTTCTTTGAATTTATCAGGTATGAAGTGCTGTCTGTGTGTGATTTCTGCACCGTTACTGTGGAGATTGAAGCACCGGTTAACTCGACTAGCAGGTGATCCATGTGGCTCAGAAACTTCCTGTTTCTACCACAGTCAAAGAAAAATCTTCATGTGCTGGAAATAAAGGAAAAACAGAAAAAAGAAAAGAAAATGGAGATAGTTTTATAATTCAGAGAGCGTCACTGATTTATGAAACTGTTTCCTGTTTTGTTTGCTAATGTAGAGTCTTGTCTGCGCCTGCTTCAGCTTCTCTTCATGTTTTTTGCAGAGGACAGAAGCTGATTTCATGTTTCAGTTATGTGAGAAACTAAAACGACACAAAAGCTTTGGAGCTTTTTCTGAGAATGAATCAGCGTCAGCTTCAAACAACGTTGTTCTCTGTGTTTGTCTTTACTTGTAGAGTAAAACGGCTCCAACAGACTTTGGGGTCTTTCATTTCCTTCCTAATCATCTACAATCATTCATGGGTCACAGGAAGATTGTGTTTGTGCTGTGACCTTTCACCTCTTGATCTCGTAACTCCTGGCTGTTTGTAATCTTGCTGATGTGAGAAATTGGATGACAGTAGATAAGTCCCTCAGATCATGAAACTTAACCCACATCAGTTCAAAACTTTTTAAAGTTTGTTTCGGTCTCTACTCAAAGAAAAAGAAAAAAAAAGAATCCAGTAGATTTAAAAGTCTTTGCTGGTAGAAAACCTACCCATCCTCCTCTGTCGGCACCATAAAGCCTGTTTCAAGCCTCGTTTACCTCATCTGCAAAATGGATGAGGTTTGGAATCCATGCGGTTTCCACAAACACCAAGAATCACTGAGTCCAATCAGAGCATTCACACCAGCTGCGGTACGGAGCAGATCTGGATGCGGAGCTGCAGAATGTTTCTGCATGGTTTCTATTTTTTTCAGACACTGCATGTGGACCATCATGAAGTTGAAGAAGTCATGTGAGCCAGACAGGAAGTGAGTCGTGCGGCAGCAAGGTGCATCCACTTTTATCAAAATAAAACCTGTGTTGCATCATTCTGTTGTCTTCTGTTATTACTAATGACAGGGATATCAGTTCACACTGTATGATATATGAGAGGACACGTATAGCTTTTGTTTAGTTCACGTTACTTTTACAGGTATCTCTTTCAATTGAAATAACATGAAATTATGTCAAATTTCTAATGATCTGGTGCTCTTGTAGGAGCAGATCTCCAGAGATGTTCAGTGCATGAACCACAGTCAGTGTGAATGACAGTCCGTCCAGAAACCGTATGGAAACTGGGCTCTGTTCTGCATTCGGTGTGAAACAGGTTTAAAGGTCAACTTTAGTCATATTTTAGTACATGTGCAGTGGTCTCTAGCAGGAATGAATGCCTTGTAAGTCGTTCTCTGGGGCAAAACAACTCTGGTGCGTCAGTTTCAGGAACTACAAGTGAGCCAGATCTGAGCTGAGCTGCAGACGACAGGATTTGGAGTCTTATTTCCTGGCATTTCCTCCTCTGATTGGCTAACAGCAACACGACTCTACCACTGACTCTGTTTGCTCTGCAACGTTGATGTTTTATCTCTAATAACACAAGCCTGGAAGAGTTCTGCTGTGTGGTGGAGTTGCTAATGCTAACGGTTAGCTTCTACTAGCTGAGACGTTCTCTGCTGTTTCCTGGATGCTAAACCAACAGCAGCCTTCCCCGTCATGAGTCCAGATGGGTGAGTCCATGAATGTTAAGTGACAGTGTGACGTAAATCTGTCAGGATTTTCTAATCCTAGAGTTTCACCGTCTATTTTCTATCAGACGCTAATGCAGGAGGTACGTGTAGGAGACTATTTTCATGTTCAGCCTGCATGAAAAACTCAGAGTGGCTGATTATAAATAATCATTTAAAAATTATTTTTCAGTTAAATTGACCTTTAAGAGATTTACCTCTGGTAACTTTGGAACATCTCAGGTTCAAAGCCAACACATCTAAAGCTCATGCTAATGATACGTTTTACTTAGTTCTCATCAGCTGAGCCTCAGTGGGATGAGAATTCCTCAGATTATTTCAGTTACAGAATAATTTTAGGAGTAAACTTGCATCTTTGCAGCTCAAAGACAAAGAGTCAGAAGACTGAGCTAAAAGATAATTACAGGTAAAGAACTCTGTCAGAATGCACATCACCTTTCATTCCAGTCTGTGATTTAAACAAACAACAAAACAAGAACAACAGACGAATCAAACAATGACAAGTTTTAATGATTCACATATTTATCTAATAATAAATGCCTTCTGACTGCTTGTTGCTCTGGTATTTCTTACATATGAAGAGAGAAACTTCATGGGGTTTTATTTTTGTTAAGTTTCTTTCAGGAGCTGAAAGACCTGAAGGTCAGTGTGGTTTCCTCTGAATGCCTCACATGAAAGAGACCCAAGTCATCTAATGAAACACATTCACAGACTCACAGGAGGAATAACAGTGCAGTAAGAAGGGAAAGATGTCCCACTGCAGTTAGTCTGTCAGCCGTGTTCACCCTGACCGTGACTTTTGACTCCATCACAGAGATAAACCTCTTCTTTCACACTGACAGCCTGAGAGAACGTGATGCCGTCTTTTATCAATCTGTTTCTGACTCAAACAGTTCGAGGTGCTCGCTGCAGTCGGGGTTTCTCTTTGTGGAGCATTTTTTGCGCTCTTAGTGCAGCGATGCACTGAGAGAAAAGAGCGAGGCTCTCAGACCTCCCTCGACAGGCAGCGGGTGAGATCTGGGGGCCCCGGGGCCCTTTCGGTGGCTTGCGCTGAATGAGTGCCCCAAAGAGGTGACTGTGCTCATTGAGAGCAGGTTACGAGGGGACGGGAATGCTTTTGCTGTGCGTTTGGCCCCCTGACCCACTGTCCAGCGTCTGCCTTGGCAGCTTTGAAACCCAACATATTTATTTGCGAGGCGGTGAAGGGAGAGGGCGGAGCAGCTGTCAGAATAAAGTCATCGTCCTGCTGACAGCTTCATCTGCTATTGAAGGGCATCTATGACAGGCGCACAATGTCGCTGCATCAGCCAGCTCCAAGCAAAGGACTGTCATATGTGGACATGCTGGGAACCTCCCCTCCTCCATGTGCCAGAATTATTTCTTTAGCCCAGTTAAGACGGGTGTTCATCTCAATGTTTGATGCAAAGATATAACTCTCTGTTGTTGAGCTTTTATAAATCAGCGTGTCAGCTGTTTAACCTCATCAAGCTTTACTGTGAATGACAAAGAAACCAGCCATTTCTCTCTCACTATCATCACCTCTTTATCCTCTGTATGGTAGCAGGAAACTGGTGCCTAACAGAAGAGACGGGGGAAACTCTGGACAGGTCTCCAGTCCAACACTGGGACAAACAGAGACATACAGTCACACACTCACTCATGCCTTGGGATGATTTAGCATCTCCAATTAACCTAAAATGCATGTTTTTAGTTTGTGGGAAGTTTGTGGAGAAAACCTACACATGCATGGGGAGTACATGCTAACTCCATACATGCATGTGGAGTGCACGCTAACTCCACACATGCATGTGGAGAACACGCTAACTCTACACATAATAATAATACATTTTATTTAAAGTACCTTTCAAGGAACTGAAGGTCACTGTACAACTAAATATCCATCCATCCATCCATTTTCTCCCGCTTATCCGGAGTCGGGTCGCGGGGGCAGCAGCTTAAGGAGGGAAGCCCAGACCTCCCTCTCCCCAGCCACTTGGGCCAGCTCCTCCGGGGGAATCCCAAGGCGTTCCCAGGCCAGCCGAGAGACATAATCTCTCCAGCGTGTCCTGGGTCTTCCTTTGGGTCTCCTCCCGGTTGGACGTGCCCGGAAAACCTCACCAGGGAGGCGTCCAGGAGGCATCCTAATCAGATGCCCGAGCCACCTCAACTGGCTCCTCTCGATGTGGAGGAGCAGCGGGTCTACTCCGAGCCCCTCCCGGATGACCGAGCTCCTCACCCTATCTCTAAGGGAGAGCCCAGCCACCCTGCGAAGAAAACTCATTTCGGCCGCTTGTATCCGCGATCTCGTTCTTTCGGTCACTACCCAAAGCTCGTGACCATAGGTGAGGGTAGGAACGTAGATCGACCGGTAAATTGACTGTACAACTAAATAATAAAAGTTAATAGCAAACTAAATCAAAACACTCATAAAACCCTAGGGAATACAGAACAAAAGTCAAACAACAAAAACAATAGAACTTTCTAATAAACAGTATGATGTCTTGAAGAGGTGAGTTTAAAGTTTAGATTTGAAGAAGAGGAGGGAGTCAGAGTTCCAGATGGCTTGTGGCAGAGAATTCCAGAAGGACGGGACTGATGTGGTGAGATAGGGGAGTGTTGGTGATGACCCGTGTGGCAGAGTTCTGAACTAACTGGAGCCTGTGGAGAGGTTTTTGAGGTAGACCAACCAGAAGGGAATTACAATAATCAATTTGGGAAGTGACTGAACTGTGGATGAGAACAGAAGCAGAATGAGGAGAGAGAGAGAGAGAGAGAGAGAGAGAGAGGTCAAGGCGATTAATATTACGAAGGTGAAAATAGGCTGACTGAGTGACGTTATTGATATGAGATTTAAATGAGAGAGTGCTGTCAAGGATGACACCCAGGCTCTTAACCTGAGGGGAGGGAGAGGTAGTAGAGGAGTCAACAGCTAAAGAAAAACTGTCAGCTTTGGATAAGGTGGATTTTGTTCCAACAAGTAAGATTTCAGCAAGGAAAAACATGCTAACTCCACACGTACATGAGAACACACTAACTCGAGAGAACACACTAACTCAACACAGAAATGCTGCAGCCAGGATTGAAACTTGCAACCTTCTCATGGAGGCCACAGTGCTACCAGCTGTGCCACCATGCAGCCCTAGAAGTCATTTTGATCTCATGAATACATTAGAGTTATTAAAATCAGCACGTGTTGATATAGAGGATCACAGTGTAGAGAGACAGTTTATATAATAACATAGGTCTAGTTTATAAAATAGTTGTGAATGCTTTTATGAGCGGGAGTTACACACAGCCAAGATTCATAAACACCAGCTGATGATATTAAAGGGTATAAAAATGTCTTTGAAGGCAGCTCTAGGCAGTGTTCCGCCCCATTTCAACGGATTTCAAACACAAACTACAGAAGGATGACCAGAGACAACGAGCATCTGTTATTTCTGCTAATTTGCATGAAGCTGTCTACCACTGGTGAATTTATAATCATTTGTATCTTCTACACAGACACACAGCAGTGACATTATATGTAGCAGCAACATGTGTCTTTTCTGGTGAGTTTACTCAGCCTTTTAATCAAAGTTTCCTTTGTGCACAAAAAGATTAAAATCCCACCGTATGGTACAAAAACCTGTACACAGTACTGAGAGGCGGTCATACTCAGAGTGTCATAAAATTACTTTCCATCGTTATGTTAGGGATCCTGAGTGCAGCCTGGAGAGGAGGAACACCCAGAGCAACAGCTAAACAAAAGCTGGACTCTGTTACAGCATTAATTACTCCCCCACACACACCCACAACATCAGCTCTAAATCTCTCAGCACAGTCGCCTCCATCAGCTCGCATCACCATCCACCCCTAATTGATAAGAACAATAACAGAAGGAAGCTCGTTAACGGTGAACATAATTGTCCCAGACAAAAGGCCAAGCGTCGCAAATCACACTTTACAGCAGGAGCAGGCAGAAGGCGACGTCTGGGCTGCAGCCAAGGAGCATGCTGGGAAGTTTCACTTCAGATATCCATCGACCACCTGAATCAGGTTTCAGTAGGAAGCTCCACCCACAGCCCCACACACCTGATGGTGTGTTTGTTATCCTTCTGTTAGACAACTTCACTCGATAACACCTCCTTATGTTTTAGATCATTTTAGCATAATGCAGGTCATGCTTCAGTGAGATAAAAGGACTAAAAGGTTTTAAACTGAAAGACAAAAGTCAGTATAAACGTGTCATGAATCTACCTGTTTGTGCATTTTTGTTGCCACGGTGCTGTGCTGATAACCACCTCCTTCACTGGGTTAACTATCAGATATAATGTATAACTGAGTTGCCAACCACCCCCCTCCCTCCAGGCTTTACTCCTCACACCTCCTCCCCATCCCTCCCACTGCTCCCCCTCCTCCACCACGGCCCTTTCCAGGTTTACCCCTGCCCTCCCTCCCCTCCCAGCATCCCCTGCTGCTGTTGTTGGGGTGGTCTCTGCCTCTGCTGTCACCGAGCTGCTGGTCTTTCAGCTGTCCCACTCTCCTCCTTCCACGCTTGTTTTTTTTTTCACCGCTCACCAAGGCGTCACAAGATTACTGAAGCGGTGCTGACATCTCCATCAGCCTGACCTAACACTTTGCCCTTTCTCTCTCCTCCTCCTTCACTCCAGAATCCATCACTCTGCCATGAGCTGCTCGCCACTCATAAGAGAGGCAGAAACAGAAAATCTGATGAGGAAATACACAGTGGAGAGCAAGACTCTACACACAGCTTCCTTCTTCCAACCCCCTCAATGAGACTTTTTCTGGTCTCAGACATTCCCTGAGTAGTGATGCCAGCAGCTCAGCTGGATCATTTGTCCTGCAGTCTTGATAAGTTTGCATATCACATCATCTTTCCTCCCCTGAAACGATTCTTGTATGACACTAAATGCTGTCAGTAAAACCAGGCAAGCATCAGTTTGCTCCATTAAAGGGCTATTCAGCTCTGAAATATGGAACGGTCTCATTTGTTAAACTAAAAATAACTCTGCTAGGCCACATGGAGTCATCATGCAAAGTGTGTTAGTAAAAACAAGGAAAACTGTAAAAATACACAAAAAACTCTTAACCACAGTTAGACTGTGGAAAGAAATGGAATGCACCCTGTAGTTCTGATAATGATGTGCACGAGCCATCTTGTCCAAGACTTTGAATTGGATATGTGAACGAAGGAAACTGGCAGATAAAGTTTATTCTAACAGTTAAATAGATATTTTATATCAGATGTAATAAACCATTTCCATCTTTATATTTAAAGTAGATTAATATTGTCAATGTTTACATCAGCACACCTTTACCGATCCTTTTCTGCACTTTAAACAAATGTGCCGTTAAGTTGAGCTAAATAAATGTAAAGTGATTCTGGACTTGCTCATAATGATCGTTTGACACATCTAAATGTAGATTTGTGGTCCCTGCTGGACCTGTAGAGGGATCCTGATGTATGAAAACAAACAAACAAATAAAATATTATATTTATTTGTTCAGTATAAAAATTTCAAAGTCAAGATGAACTTCACTTTCATCTGAAGTGAAATAAAACATCTTTAAATAAAAACAAGACTAATTTGCTCACGCTGTCCTCATGGCCAAGACTTTTTCAAACTCAAAACAAGAAGAAGTAACAAACAAAATAATCAGTAAATAATAAGCATTAGTAAATGGGTTTGTGGTATAATAAAGTACAGCTGCAAAATCTCCACACCATAATAAAAGCATAAAAGATATTTGAGACAAGCTTAGAGACAACACAGAGTGTCCCAGTTTGGGCTTTTTAATCTGTTAAAAGTCCATTTAAGCACAAAAGCTCTGAGTGTTTATCTGGCCAGGAGACAAAAGCGTCTCCACCTCTCTGTCCTCCTCCCAGTGACTTTACCTAAATCACAAATTGGTTTTCTAAATCAAATGCTTTTTGACATAAACGGCCTTTATAGTGGGTTTTTGATTTGTTCATGAACCAGTGGGTGGGAGGGCGTAACCTCATTAGAATACACAATCAAAATTTTAATTATAATACAAAGTATTATCATTATTATTCTATTATTTATTTTTGTTATTACTATTATTATTATGCACTTACCTTCTACTATTCACTCTGTATAACTGTAGTGTTTTCACCCTCCTGAGACCTGCGGCCTCTAGAGGACATGAGCTTCTTGCACTATCATATTTTATTCTGTTCAACTCAGACCTGTTTTTTATATTTAGAGAGACCAGGTTAAAATCTAAACCTGTTTTATTTTTAGTTTTTTATTTTAAGAACATTTTTAGCCTTTTCATTTTTTATTTTGAACTACTAAATATTTAAAAACACTGCTTGATTTTTTTTATGTCCATCAGGTCCTACTAATCCAAAATAGCTGAAGGGAATAAAAGAATTCACATCAAAAAAGGCTCGTGACTCTGGAGGCTGAGTTAGAATCGCCTGTTCATGAAAAACCGTTGAAATATGAATTTTTGAATTTGATTTTATTTGAATAGTAGAATAAGGTAGAAGCACAAGCTTATAGATTTCCAAACCCCTCTTACAAACAATTTTACAGACACAAAATGATAACTCTACAAGCAAACAAACAACAAACAACAACAACAACAAAGACATCATTCTGAAACAAAATCATCATCATTATCTGTTGTGGTTGTCGTAGTTTTCCAGCTGATTCTGACTGTGGGGTCTTTTCATATTGACACCACCTCACACACACACACACACACACACACACACGCACACACGCGCACACACGCACACACGCACACACACACACACAGACACACACACACACACACACACACACTCTGCTCAGTGTTAGCTTAAGGGATTTGTGAGTGGAATGATCTTCATCTGCAAACAGACTGCTCCTCTTCTCCATAGAATTCCTGCATCTCTTCAGACTGAGAGGTGTTATTAAGCAACTTCGACTGACACAGTCTGGGAGGGGGGGCTGTGGTGGTGGTAATGGGGGGTCTGAGAGTGGATGGATGCTGTCCATTAGCTGTCAACAATGACCAGTAGGTCCAGCCTCCCGTGGAACTGGTAGGCAAGGCATCGTCCCTTCCTGAGTCTGGCTCAGAGATCACACAGCCTCCATTGTCCCCGGCAGCGCGGGGTCTTATTGTGGCGCTGCCTCTGGGAAAGGACGGGCCTTCACGTCCCGATAAAGAATGGGATTTTTCTCTCTCCAAGGCCAGGAAAACTGCAAAAGAGATGAATTTGGGAGGGAACACAGAGAGACATCGGAGTAGATTTGGAATGGGGGTACTCCCTCTCCCTCTTCCCGTGCTGACCTCCCTTCTCCACCTCTGCTTAATAAAGCCTGGGCCTTGGTCATTATTTTGGGCAGATGGAGATGGGGGCAGGCAGTGAAAGGAGTTGGTGTCACTCCTGAGGAGAGGATGGTAGGGATGACAGAGAAGAAAAAGCAAATCAGAGAAAAGATCAAAAGCAGAAGCTCGCCTTTCACTCGCCTGAAAGCGCTAAAGAGGATAAGGAACGATCAGGCCTGGGGTCTCCTGTCCTCACTGGCAATTAGACTCAGCTGATGGAGAGAAAGGCATGAATGGCAGGGTTCAAGGCCCTCTCTAGGACTCACACAACGGGAAGGAGTTTTTTCCCCGACGCCTCCTTTATCTTCCTCTCCTTTCAGAGTGTCAGAAATGCAGCTGAAATATCTCTCCAAAAAAACGGCACAATCCCCAATGCCAAACCTTAATCACGGTGGCTGATGAGATTGAGAGGGTGTGTGTGTGTGTGTTGGGGGGGTGGGGGGTACGTATGAGAGAGAAAACACACATTCTTTTCACAATTCATCTTTACACTTTTTATAAGCCTGGGATTCAAGGGCGGGATGATTGGTGATGTGCTAATTAAACTGAACAAATTAGAGCTCATATTTTCATGACAGGAGAGTGGGAACAATGTTAAACACCAGCGAATACCCACAATGCTCTGTGCTCCAGGAAATATATAAATCAGCTCTGGTTCAATAAAGGCATCGGTTCTCAGTCACCAAAGGTACCTGGAGTCCTTGATGGAGGAAAATGTGAAATGATGTAAAATGACGTGAACCTTTTCTTCCAATTTAGAATTCGTGTTTTGAGGAGCACAGCTCCAGCAACACGTCCCACAGGAACCTATTACCAGCCTCTACATATGCACGAGATTCAATAGGCCGTCGATCATCCTCACAAAGGGACACGTCTTCAACATGTGAGGAGCACAGGAGACTTCTGTTACACAGGTCATCAGAGAAAGGAGGAGTAATATTAAGGTTCAGCAAAATTTGACTTGATGAAGGAGACATTATTGAGATCACACTAGTGATGGTGAGCAGTTAAAGAGCAACTCTGTGCAAAAAATGAGAGAAGATTGGGTGTTGTTTAGAAAGGTTTAGGTTTGTCTTTTCATCTTTAGAAAGAACATTTCAGTGTGCTGCTACCTGTGGGTTGTTTTAGGATCTCTCTCCTGAAGACGATTCAACAACCAGACATAACAAACCATGTTTAGAAAGCAGGTGTGTCCTCAGTCCTCCCTTAGGAGGTTTGTTTTAGGTCTCAGTAGTGTGGACCTCAACCCATAATCCTGATGTGGACACACCTGTGCAGGAGAGTATAAAGACCTTGGACCGGATGGAGTCAGGCATCCAGCTTCAAGGAGTTTCTCCTCAGCAGATCTCTACTGACGCTCCTCAGCCTCTAAACTGACCCTGAAGATGTTTCCCTCTGCCAGCCTGCTGCTGCTGCTCTTGCTCGGCCTCTCTCAGGCTCTTCCTCTCCATGAAGAAGGAGACAAAGATGGAGACAGAGAGCATAAAGGAGACCTAGGTGATGACAAAGATGGACACAGAGAGCATAAAGGAGACCTAGGTGATGACAAAGATGGACACAGAGAGCATAAAGGAGACCTAGATGATGACAAAGATGGAGACAGAGAGCATAAAGGAGACCTAGGTGATGACAAAGATGGACACAGAGAGCATAAATGGGAGAAAAAACATGACAAAAACCATGATGGGCATAAAGAAGGAGAAGTAGAAATTGTGGACATCACCACCAACATTCTGACAACCAATAACGGCTCAATTGAAATCCTGATGGAGGGAGACCTGGTGGTCCCCAAACACAGAAATGCCATCAAGTGTTATTACGCCCAATGCCTGTGGAGCAAAGGCTCAGATGGCCTTGTGAGGGTTCCCTACGTCATCAGCAGTGAGTACAACGATTATGAAAGGCAGGTGATCGAGGGCGCCGCAAATGCCTTCAGTGGCTCTACCTGCATCCGCTACACCCCTCGTACCAATGAGTATGACTATGTCTCCATTGTGAACAAGGATGGATGCTACTCCTCTCTGGGCAAAGTAGGAGGGATGCAGGAGCTGTCCCTCAACAGCGCTGGCTGCATCTACAGTGGAATCGCCCAGCATGAGATGAACCACGCTCTGGGCTTCCAGCACGAGCAGGTCAGGAGCGACCGGGACGACTATGTCACGATCAACTGGCAGAACATCATGCAAGGAGATGCCTACAACTTCTACAAGGCAGACACCAACAACCTGAACACTCCCTACGACTATGGCTCCATCATGGAGTATGGAAGAGATGCTTTCTCCATCGGCCCTGGACTGGACACCATCACCCCCATCCCCGACCCTAACGTCGCAATCGGTCAGAGGAACGGGCTGTCCTACTGGGACATCAGAAGGATCAACCTGCTCTACCAATGCTAACAACCTAAAACGTGATTCATTGAATAAGTAATGATCTGAAATGAAAGTTGAAATGATAATAAAAACAAGAGCAAAGTTTAACATTTTGTTTCTTCTTGATTCTTTACTGCCTACAGTATGATAGAACTAAGAGCAGATCAAACGGGTTCACTGACAATAATTTAGATGTACTAAAACGGTTTAGCATCATCGCTTCAGCTGTCAACATGTTTGAGTTGCTCTGAACTGGTAAAAAATGTGCACGCTTATCACAAGCTCACTCGCTGGCATGGACTGCTGATGTCACAGGGGAACTACGACCAGCACGCCAGCTCAAACATCAGGTCTATGTGAACCTGCCTTGCCATGGGTTGTGTACCAAGCATCAGTGTCTGGCGCCTCAGTGGTAGACCACTTTCATTTAAAGTCTGTCTGAATATGCCTTCTAGCTAAACTTCAAAACCAACGTATTAATATCTATATTTCAATATTTATCTTCAGGTTTACAACTATTTGTGAGAAATGTATTACAATCAGGGCCATTTCTTTCAAAGGCTAGCATAAAAAACATCTAGAAATCAGTTTGGCTGGGTTTCAACCAAACGTTTGTTTTTGCCAGACTGTAATTCTTGAAATTAAAACACAAAGGGTGGCAGATTCAAAACAAAAGCAAGAAGAATAAATCCGTCCTGAGGTGATTGTGTCAGCTTCTTGAAATCGTTTTGCATCTCTTGTCAATCAGAGCTGCTGGAGGAGCTTTGCCTCGGGCTCTTCAGGCTCTGCTGGATGAAGGACTTTGATGTCGGCCGCTCCAGGACAGCCGTTGTCCCACAGGCTCTCTGGCTGGAGTTTAGACCAATCTCCTTCTGGGACTGTTGACACTATTGGGGGTGGGGTTTTGAGGGGTTCTCCATAATCAAAATGAGGCTCATTAAGACAACGGATAGAAGACACTTAACATGACAACATATCTTTGACAATCGGAGATAAGCAGCAAGCTTCTTGTTGGCAGGACGGTGACACAACAAAATTTGAATTTGGAAATTTTGTTTATCACTTTTATGTTTATCTAGAGGTGTGATGCATGTAGCCAAGACTTTCACCGTCTGTTAAATATGTGCTTCTAGATGCAGCATCAATGACTCAAAGGCATCTAAAGCTTTTACAATTGAAAGAGAATGAGCATTAAATCTGACTTGGACTGGATGCCAGAGAAAGCCACAGGACCAACAACAGAATCTAAATGATTTGTTTTACACATATTCACAAAACATCTTATGCTAATTGAATTTTCAGATTGTTAGGTGTTGATTAGCTAATTAAAGGCTAATTTTTCTTTAAAGGAATGTACATACCGCTGTCATCACATGTCCAGGCCCATCTGAAGTCTGCCAATGACCATGTGGGTGATTTAAAGGAGGCATGGGAGAAAATCATGTGGTCAGATGAGACCAAAATAGAACTTTCTAGTCTAAACTTCACTCGCTGTGTTTAGAGGAAAGAGGACGAGTTGCATCCTAAGAACACCATCCCTACTGTGAAGCATGGGGGTGGAAACATCATGCTTCGGGGGAGCTTTTCTGCCAAGGGGACAGGATGACTGCTCTGTATTAAGGAGAGGATTAAAGGGGCCATGTATTGTGAGATTTTGAGCAACAACCTCCTTGCCTCAGTCAGAGCATTGAAGATGGCTCGTGGCTGGGTCTTCCAACATGACAATGACCTGAAGCACACAGCCAGGATGACCAAGGAGTGGCCTTACCAGTCTCCAGACCTAAATCCAATAGAAAATCTTGTTGCTCAGCGACAGCCCCGAAACCTGACAGATCTAGAGGAGATCTGTGTGGAGGATTGGGCCAAAATCCCTGTTGGGGTGTGTGCAAACCTGGTCAAAAACTTCAGGAAACCTTTGACTTCTAACTACAAAGTCTTCTGTACCAAATATCAACACTGATTTTCTCAAGTGTTCAAATACTTATCTGCAGCAGTGCAATACAGATAAATTCATTAAAAATCATACAATGACTTCCTGAATGTTTTGAATGCTCTCTCTCAGTGGGAATCACCTACAATGTGAATTTCAGTGCCCTCCATGATTTCTAAGTGGGAGAACTTGCAAAATCGCAGGGAGTTCAAAGTTCCTCAATGTACGTCTAATGAGGTGATGTGGAATTATCTGGTTTGTTGGTATTCTTATTGTATTTTACTGTCTGGATAAAGTAATTGCATAAAATAAGTATTTGGGGTGACAGTGGCTGAGGAATTCACCCTGTAACCGGTGGGTTGTCGGTTTGAACCCAGGCTCCGTTCAGGTCAGCAGTTGTGTCCTTGGGCACTTTGCCCTACCTGTCTGCTGGTTGACAGAGGAACCGGTGAGCTGTGTATAGCAGCCTCGCTCAGTCAGTGCACATCAGGGTAGCTGTGGCTACAGTGTAGCTCATCACCATTAGTGTGTGAATGGATGACTACTGTAAAGCGTTTTGGAGTCCCTCACTTAGAAAAGTGCCATACAAATGTGCAGTATACATGTATTTATAATTTTGAGTCTGATGTTAAACAGTCAGTGATCTAATCTGAGCCAGATCACATTTGTTGACCATACACTAAACCATCCAGACATTTAACGTTTCCTGCTGCTGTTTGGTTGTTAGATTGAAGTTTTTTAAAGCTGGGAGCTGTTCTACCATCAGAGCTGCGTTCCTGATCACAAACATGTTGATATTAATGAGTTAAAAGATCTTGTTAATAGGAAATCACAGCATCTACAGAGCGTCACCCCCTGGATCTTCTCTGGGTCCATCTTAAAACTCCTAACAAGCCTTTGGAGACCAATCAGCAGCTGTATTTGTGGCTTGTGGTGAAGCGCGTGCCACATCACATTAGTCCCCACGTGTGAACCATTATTTCACTTGGTAATTCTGACGCGTCTCCCTGCCTATATATATTCATGTGGAGCCTATACGTGGCAGATAGAGACGTCCTTCCAGTGTCCGTGACAGCAGGTTATTAATATTGAACACCTAAGTCAACATTACAACAGGATGAAGAGACACACGGGTCACTCCTCTTCTCACCCCACGTCCTCCAGGTGGACAAATCAGCCCATTTTGCATAGCCTGTATGCAGCATGTTTATGTTAACATTTATGAGAATCCAGATAAATACATGTAGTTGGTTATGGGATGTTTTGTGTCATTTAAAACAACAATAAGCAGGTTAATCAATAAGAACCTGTTTAAAAACCAGAAATCGCTGATCAGCACCAATCCACCAGTCCCTAATGGTGTGCTTGTTGTTCCTGCTGGCTGGTTCTGAGGTGCTCCTCCTGCGCTCAGCGCCGCCTGGCACCGGAGCTTAGTCGGGCTGCTGTGTTTGATAGGATGCTGGCTGCAGGCGTCTCGTCACAGCAGCTGAGAGGAGGTCGCCGAGGTCCTCCTGCTCATGGCGACGCCCAAGGGCCATCAGCACAGCGGGGAGCCCGGGTGCCAGCGAGGTCTCACACAGCCTCGCTTCGCTTCATGAAAGCCTAATGAAGGGGGGGGGGGGGGGGGGGGTCTGAGACGATACCACAGCTCAGGAGGATTCAGGGAGATGCAGCAGAGACAAAGGCACAGAAACAGTGTGTGCAGATTTATTGCTGTTGAAAATAAAAGACATAAGATCTTCATGAGCTCCCGTCAATAATAAATAAAGTGTTTAAAGCTCAGGCCCGATGACCCACATGTAGAAGGCACTTGTCTTCTGTCTGGATGCAATCCAACAACACAAGTCTGAGTTATCGAGTCAACAATAAAGGAATGTGATGCTAATTAGCTGTCAGCCAGTAAAACAGTAAAAGACTGAGAAAGACACCTAAAACCGAAGATCTTTCCCATTAAAACACCCGATCACAACTCTCCAAAGAGCAAATTCATGCTTTTTTTCACAGAAATTGTTTTTTAAATGAGGTCTAATCCACTGATGCACTTTATGAGACACAAATGTAAAATACAGCAGCGTCTGATTGAAAAATCTAAAAACTGTACATAAAATAATACACGAGCTATTAGCCAACAGTGAGCACAGCTGCTGCAGAAACAAACACATGAATGAGTCCTGAGATAGGACCGGTCCGGCTCCAGGTCCATCTTCATCTCGTTTCTACAGAACCCTCCTCTTCCTGCTGCCCCCCCTCGGCTGGTGGTACTGAACCTGCAGGGAAACAGAACACAGGTCCAAGCTGAAGGATCTCCTCGCTCTCTAATGAATTCAGTCTAGAAGGTGAAACACAAGTTCAGCGGGAACCGGAGGGGAAACATTAGCAGGAAGCAGGAAACGATTCAACATCTTCATGAATACTAATTAGAACACGGAGCTGCACACCACCCCCCCGCAGACGTTTTAGATATCAACGTTGCTGAGTATAAACTATAAAGTGTTAGTGCTTTCATTAATGAGCATCTCCCTGCTTCAGAACGACCCGAGGATGGAGACAAATGGTCCGACAGCTCACAGGGACGGACCGGTGAGACCACTGCTCATAGCAGACATGAGGCCATAGAAAGAGGAACGAATAAGAAGCTGAAGAATAAGAAGAACCTTCAGGTCCACCACTCTCCCAGCTAAAGGAGACACCAGACCTCCAACAGGTATGTACCTCAATCAAAACACAACTACAATTACCCAGCGCTGCGTAATTATACAGACAGAGCTAATTATACAGACAGGAGCAGAGAGGAGCCTGGGAGTTGTTGTGGTGGGAGGCAGAGCGGGCGGTCGACGGGATTTTGGGCTTCCTGACCACCTGATCCTGCAGAGCTTACCTTCTGCACATCTGAGGGAACCCTGGTGAGGAAATCAAGCACCTCATTGTTGTCGATGCTGTACGGGTTCCGCAGCTTCTTGGTGAATTTATTGATACCTAAAACAAGAATTCACACCAACATATCATTAGGACGAGCTTCAGGTGGATGTGCTCCTCGTTTACACACAAACACACACTCTCAGCAGAGACCCACGCCGTCCAGGTAACGGAGCTCTCAGCACATGTTTGACTTTTCAACATCGTAAACATTTAATCTAAACACTATATTTAATGAAGGACTGTGACTTTTTAATGTTTCAGCTTCAAAAAGAGAGAAA
This sequence comes from Aphyosemion australe, assembly GCA_006937985.1. Classification (NCBI taxonomy): domain Eukaryota; kingdom Metazoa; phylum Chordata; class Actinopteri; order Cyprinodontiformes; family Nothobranchiidae; genus Aphyosemion; species Aphyosemion australe. The sequence continues at coordinate 1,195,938 of SSNS01000050.1, read as the reverse complement.
TGATCCAGTGCTTGTGTCCATTTTCAAAAGATTCCAATTGATTCTGGGTTGTTTTTCTCCTCAGTGGACAGGACCCTAGAAGGTTTGACTCACCCCATAATAAGATGATGTAGCGAACAGATACGTAGTACAGGAGAACAGCAGCAGCCACGAAGATCAGCAGAGCCAGAGCCGACAGGAACGGCACCGACCAGTTAAAGATGCTGACAAACAAAACCAAAGGTAAATGTAACCCTCGTTCATACAAACACGTTAAAATCATGTCTGTAGCTCCTACTTTTTAATCCTCTCCCCTAAACCGGCGATGTCGTCCAGCAGGTTCTGGACGGTGATGATTATGTCCTGGATCATGTGGATTTTATCAATGAGTCCTTTCCTCTCCGACTCCTGGAGAAAACCAACAAACATCACCATCATCATGAGGACCTTCCAGTTTTTAGGGTGCTAACTTTTGGAGAAAAACACTAATTTTAATTCTCACAAAAGGTTTTTGCTTCTGTTTGTCACTGTTATTACTTTGGCCACAACCAGAAACCAGAAAGTAAAAATTTCTCTTAATATTTTTCTGAAAAGAAAAATATTTTTCTTCTTCTCATTTCTGAATGAAGCCGAAGAGAAAAAAGGCAAATCTATTTTCCATTTTCAAAGTGTGAGAAAAGTAATTTCACTCCTGACGTCATCCATAAAGGTGAATTTCTAAGATCATATTAAACAGTCCTGAAAGGGAAGCAAACACAACCAACATCAATTGCATTTCTTGCAGAAATGCTGTTTGAGTGCTGCTTGCTGAAAACGCTATCTGAAGCTGCTTAAAGGAGTCATCACCTGAAACTTTCACTTTTCCACTTGAAAAAATGTATATAATGGCTTCCTAATGATTTTTCACTGGCCGGGAAGCTGATATTTAACATTAAAGTTAAAGTCCCACTAGTTGTCACACACACTAATGTGTGTGTGAAATTTGTTCTCCGCATTTGACCCATCCCCTGGGGGAGTGGTGAGCTGCAGCTGTGGCCGCACTCGGGAACCATTTGGTGGTTTAACCCCCCAATCCAACCCCTTAATGCTGAGTGTCAAGCGAGGAGGCATTGGGTCTCATTTTTTCAAAGTCTTTGGTATGACCCAACCGTGGATTTGAACCCACAATCTCCCAGTCTCAGGGCGGACACTCAAACCACTAGGCCACTGAGCTGGTAATTGGAGCTTTTGTTTATTCTTGCCTTTTTCAACCATCCCACGTGCAACCCACAAGCACACGCACTCCAAAACGAGATCTTGAGTTCTCGCCTACATGTCGTCACAAAGGCAGAATATACCATATATGGACAGCACAGAGCAACGGTGCTACAGGCTGCACTGCCCCTCTCCCCCTGAAATTCAGTCGAGCACCGGCATAAATGTTTTTGTTCTACCAAAATGGGACCAAGCTACCAGGAACCAGTGGATTACTTTCATTTTTAACAGCGCTGTTCTGGAAACCCTCCCCACTGGTCTCGGTGCCTGTGCTAACCATCGAGGAATCGATAGGCCATTCCAACATTGAGAAACTTGTTTGCAATTCAAACGGTAAGGCAGAATCTTAACACTCTACTGTGTATGAATGCTGGGACGCTGGGCTCCATGTACAGAAACATGCATTATTATAATGACCGTCGGGCACAGCCGAAATATCGTGTGTGATCTGGTGAGAAAATATGTCCTTTACCAAAAAAGGCCAGAAAAGCACCTTTTTAAGTTTTTTTCCCAATACAATTTGTTTTAATGGCCTAAACGACTATAACAGGACGTAGATATCCACAGTATTATAGGTGATGACTGCTTTAAGAACTGGAGTGAAGCTGAAACTAAGCTAAACAGTCGAATTAGCTAAATGTATTTGAAGATTTGGAGTAAAATCACTAACACCTCGTAAACAGCTCAAAAAATTGATGATGAGTGGAGAAAACGTTCCTGAACAGCAGAAAACAGTCTCACAATCTCTGAGCACAGGTGAACAACTGGACATTTAAACTTATTAAAAAGCTGGAGTTTTAGCAGAACTTGTTTAATATTGGAAGTTTCACAATAGGCTGAAAGGTAAAATGATCTGAACTGATTGGAAGGCCTGACATTTGGAAGCAGAAATCAAAAGTTGTATGAAACCTTTCTGAAGAGCAAAAGGCCTAAAGCTCTGAACTCTTGATGAAAAGCTGACAACTGAGAATGAAACAAATGAAAACATCTTCTGTGTAAATTTCTGTGTCTATCTTAATTTGTGTGGGAGATGTGCTGATGCAATCACACCTGTGTGTCGGAGGTGTGATCAGAGATTCACAAGAACATTTAATAAGAAGGTCAGCGGCGAACGTGATGAGACTGATCTGGAATTAAAGTTCAACTGTTTAGATTAGCAGGAATCTTGGCAAAAATGTTTTCACCATTAGTTGAAATGTAAATACTAACAGAACTTGTTATAGGGTTAAATATTTAGTTGTAAATGAAGTTTAAATGAGAAATATTAAATACAGTTTAAATGGTAAAATTCTGAAATAGAAATTTGAAAAATTAGTAAAAAATAGCTGAATGAAGAGTATGTTAAGCTGAAGTATTAAATGAGCTTAATTTGTTGTACTTTAGCTTGAAAAGTTAGATCTAAGATGAAAAGTTTAAAATAGTTTAGAGAAAAGAATGAAGTCATCGTATCTGATGCCCACAGGCAGGGATCGAACACCAGTCTGAGTCCAGCGCCTTCACCACTGAACCAGCAGTCAGGCTGCTTGTGACCACGGAGGATCTCCTCATGTGAAGGAAATAAAACAGTATGACTGCTGAATACTAACAGAATTAGCTGAACATTAAGCGTTTGTTCTGGTTCTGGTCTGGGTTCAGCTGCATTAATATGGATGAGAAAGGCTGGGTAGATACTGTCACTCTGACTGAAAACTATCTGCCATTTCTGACCACATCTATTCATCTCTTCTGTTGAATTTTCTGGGAAGTAAAGCTGTTAAAAAATATTGTTTCTCATTTCTGAAAGAAGCACAAAATTATATCAATAATTAAATTGTTGAGTCCTAAAAATCAATCCACTGGGAGGCATTTTTCCTTTTTAACAGCCTGTAAAAATATTTTCTCTCCTGATAGTGAGAGTTAAAACGCGCAGAAAATAATTATTTGAATCAAAACAACAAAAACACATTCCCTTCTCCCATCATTCGTAAAGTCAGCAGATAAAATACTGTTTTTATTGCCTTTGGACAATAATAGGTGCAGAAATATTAAACTATGCTTTATTTCATCAGATAAAATGTGAAAGATTTCACGTCTACTGGTCACTGGTCTATTCTGATGTGATGGTGTTATGAAAGAGATGACGCAGCGTCTCCTGGAGGGTCCAGGCTCTCAGCAGACCCGCGGACTGAGGACAAGTCCACATCAAACACTACCTAACAGAGTTATGGGTCTAAAGAGACAATCTGTAAAGGCGGTAGTGAGTCAGGATGGATTTTCCAGATGCACTGTCTCAGAACCCTCATGTAAAACAAATTTCACCTCCGTAAAAACCCATCTGAAACCCTTAAGGGTCACATTCCCACTGGAACCAGCATGAGAACCAGTCTGAATCAGACCCATTCACAGCCTCTACAATAAACTGCTGTCACTCTGAAGAAACATCCCTCCTCCTAAAAGCATCAGAACACAAACTTCCAAGCAGCAGCACGTCTAAGTGCTGTCATTAGTTCCATATTGATGGTATTATGAGGAGTGTTAAGCTTGGGACTTTCCCAAATGCACCAGGACCTTTTCTACACCCCTCCATTTCCATATGAATGTGAAGTGGCGAGTGGAAACAGGTCGGAGAGGTCTTCATTAAGCCCAAATGTCCCCTGGTTAGCACACGTTGAAATAAAAAAGACAACTGGTGGTTGTAGGAATCAAAATGCAAGTGAAGATTTAGTGTTGAGTTAGAGCTTAGAGACACACCAATAGATCACAGGCAGAGATACCTCTGTCAACACGGAGAAACGGAGATAAATCTTCTGTGTTCGTCAGCAGAGCAACTCAAAATAAAGCACTCAGAGGTACGTACCTTCTCATCATCCTCTTCATCATCCGCCAAATCCATGCTGCTCTGAAACCAGAGGAAACAGCAACAGAGAGGTGAGGCTGGAGGGTTTTTGGGATCAGCAGCAGTAAAGAGTAACACCAGGACCTGCAGCAGAGGGCTGACCCTGAGATTAGCCTCCTGCAGGACAGATGACCACCAGAGGACTGCAGATCTTCAGCAGAACCACCTATTAAAACCCCAGCAGCTGCAGCTGCTCCATAAGCTGTTTAGAATAAACCAAACCTCTACAAGTTGAAGGAGTTTAGTAATTTCCTCATTTTTAAACCTTTTTTTTTTCTTAAAAAAGTAAAAAAATACAGACAAATAAAAGTTAATGTGAAATACTAATGGGACACATAATAAAACCTTTATGCCATTTTTATTATTTCCTGGTTAATTTCCCCTTTTAATTAGTTTGTAAAGGCCAACCGGTGATGTTCTGGATCACAAGTCTTTACTTTGTCGATCTGAAGCTGATAACTGCTCTGATCAAAGCTGATCTTAGTTTAAATGTTTATTCTACTAGTTACTCTTGACGTCTTTTGGCTTGTTTATCCTGCTATTTGTCGAGCTTCACTTGTTCTTAATCTATTTTATCTGGTTAAATAAAGATTACATAAATATAAGTGGTACTAACGGTGGCACCATGCAGCCCTATGAGGTATTTTACATCCCATAAATACAGAAGTTATTGAAACCAGTAAATGTGAGTTTCTATAAAGGATCACAGTGTAGGGAGACAGATTATCTACCACCTGCTATAAAAACCTGATGTAAACAAAAGGATTACAAGTAAAAACTACAGTAATGGATGTTTAGTCATCTCCACTGATGATTAGTCTGTGCATCAGTCCCACAGACGTTTATTCTTTAAAGGGGACCTAGAATGTAAACCAACATGTTCCTTGTTGTTGAATAAACAGCTTGGGTGGTCAACAGTAGCATGCCAAAAAGTCAAAGCCATGTGTGACCTACTATTTTATGTAAATTAGAAAGTTGAAAAAGGCGAGAGAAAAACTTCTGTTGTGAGAAATTCTTCCTTAACACGTCATAAGGGGGAGCCACGCCTCCTCAAACCTGCATGTCTCCAGTGTCTGAGGCCTTCTGGGGAAACCAACCAATCAGCAAGCAGCTCATTCCCATTATCATGTCCTGGCCGAGTGGGAGGGGCTAAACAGCTCTTTTCACAGCAAGGCCGGTTTAGGGGGTTTAGAATGGCCTGTATCAGGGCTCCTGGGACAGATGAAAGCCAAAAGAACATTTCTGGTGATTTTTAGAGGCTCAAAGCTCTGTTTTAGATTGTTGATTAACTGCATTCTAGGAACTCTTTAATGTTGGCAAAGTGAACAACAGCATGGTTTCCTAATAATGAGATCTGCCTAAATAAAGTGCAGAACAGAAGCACGGATTGCTGTATGTGTGTGCATGTTGAGTGTCTGTGTGTGCTGGAGAGAATATCCAAAGGAAAAATCTAATAATCATAAATATGTTAGGATGAAAGAGCCGTCCCTAATTCTGAGTCTAAAGAGAGAAGCGTGGATGCTGCTCCACCTGGATGATTGACAGGAAACATGAGCCCTCAGTGAGCTGTCACATGAATCAATGAGGAGAATTACAAAACTCCTTCTGAAGGTAATTCAACATGAAGTCTGGCAAAACATGTTGGAGCAGGTAGAGCGAGGAAGACGTCAGAGCATCAGAACAGAAGACGGGACGTAAAACGCCTTAAAGAATACACATCATCAAATCTATAAAACTCAGAACCAGTATGTACGATAATGTCTGATCAGAGTTATTAAAAACCTCTGCTTTCATTTAAAAACATAAATACTCATTTTTCTACTCAGAGTTAATTTTCCTACTTTTAATCAACAATTTGTGTTTTATTAACAAATGACATTATAACTGAGTTATAACTAAAGTTTTCTGTAGAACAGATCAATTATGAAACTTACTGATGTTTATTCACCATTTTCAGACCTATAATGTGTAAAATCCTACGTGATCATCCTTGTGGAGCTACTTCTTAGTGAGTGGAAGGTGTTTAACTGATTTCAAAGCATAATAATCTGTATTGTCTGATCAATGCTTTGCTGTAGATCCCGAGTCTGAGAGCCACAGAGGCTACTCACACCGAGTGGTGGGGAAAAGCAGCGTGCACATTGTGAGCCTCTCTAAAGAGAACACTAAACACTTTCTCACCTAATTTGACTCATCAAAACACGAAGTGAGCAGCGGACGACCAATTACGCCGATGGCGAGGAGCTAATAAAGAACGAGGCGATGAAATCAGCTCAGACTCTAATGATCCTGCATTAACCTATTCACTGAGTTTTCTTTGCCTTCAGATTGTGTGTTATTTTATTATCATATACTATAAAGCCGTGTGCAACCGGTTGCTATGGTAACGTGCCAGCCTCTAATTATGAATAGACAAGGAGGTTTTGGTGGCTGCTTTCTTTTCTGAAACATAATAATCAGGATAAAGAGAAGTTGTCGTGCGGCTGATGGAGATCTGGACTCACCACATCGTAGCTGACGCGTCCAAAACGGATCTGGAAGTAGTTCCAGCTGATGAGCAGAACCAGGAAACAGGGCAGCATGAAGAGCTCCCAGTGCCACACGGTGACAACGAAAACCTGCAGGCAGAGTTCAGGCATCAGTCACATGGGGAGGGGGCGTATGGAAATCAATCAGCGCCACCATGTTGGATCATTTAAGGACATTTTAGATTGAATTTATTGTCATACATTTTTTATTATGAGTTGTTTTTATAATTTTATTTAAAATATGAAAATTATTTTGTCAGTTTCTGATTTTGTTTCAGTTTGTTTATTATTATTATTATTATTATTATTATTATTATTATTATTATTATTGTCAGTGTCAGACTTTTTTCTCTGATTTGGCCTGAGGATAAAAGTGAAAACTCACCAAATAAAATAAAGAATTTATAATACAGAAACAAAATATGTCTAAATTCAATCTTTATTTGTTTATATTATAAAAAGAAACTTTTTTTTTACTTTCAAAATCAAAACCAGACTTTAAGTTTCAAATTTAATCAAATATTAAGGAAACATTAAAACACTTATGGTGCTGATTTGGCTCCATACAGCAGCAGCAGGATAAAAGTTTTACATCAGCTCCGTAGTTTTAATTGGTCTTGTGTCATTAAGCCAGCTGTGTGGCGGTGTCATTGATAATCAAAAGTCACATAAAATGCAGATTCCAGCTGTTTCTGGATCAGCTAAAACAGAAACGGTGACAGAGCGCCGTGGCAGTTTCACATCTGAATTGAACTATAAAATAATCCGGTCAGAGAGGCGGCACGGGCCGACGCAGCAGCGAGCCAAAAGGCTTTGGAAGAGGTTTAGAGTGTTTTTGTAGCTAATAAAAATAGAGGCGGACATCTGGTAAAGACATCACTCTCCTCTGAGGCACCAGCGGACATAAAAGACATCAGATCAGACCGCTCCCGCCCACCACCAGCTTTAATGTGCACAAAGCCAAATGTGCTTGTGTGTGTTATCACAAGCCAGAACAGCGCCTGGCAGGGTTACGTTTTATTAGACCGGATTCTGTGATGATGGAGGGGCCGGGGCCTGGTGGGGAAAACCGAGTCACGCTTTGCTGGAAATCCACACTCAGTCCATAAAAATTGTGATAATTGTGGCTCATTTAAACTTGAGAGGCTCTACACCACCCTCAGCAGCAGAGAGGGGCTTTGGGAGTACACACACCAAAGTTCAGGGGAAAAGGGAAAGGCTATAAAAAGACGGGGGAGCTAGCGAACGGAGGGGAATAGCAGAAAGCTTCAGGATTTTCACACTAATGTTCGGAGGAAGGGTTGCATGTCTCAGAAATCTCCTCAGACCCTCGAGGCCACAAGTTACAGCAACAGAAGCCAGCTACTAAACAGCGAGTACACAGCGACCCGTGTCAGCCTGCAGGAGCTAGGCTGGATTCAGAACCGTAATCAGTCATTACATTAATAAACACAACATAGCCTTAACGCTAGCTGAGTGACTCTCATAACAGAGGCCAGTAAAAATGTGATCAGTATCCTAAAAGCAACAAAGAGTTTTCTCTTTTAGTCGCTTGGTGGATTTTTCTATCACAAGCTAACACATCTTTTTTATTTTTAATTACTGTTTTATTTGTTATATTATTGACTATTTAAATATTTCACTCTGGTGTGTGTGTGTGTGTGTGTGATAAAGAGAGAGACCCATTTATTCTACCAAAAAAACCTGGTAGATTTTGGTTTTTATTAAATCTTTTTCTGATGAAACATCAGTGAATTTAAATAAGATTATAGCCATAACGATAAAAAAGGACAGTAAAAAAGTTCTGTTTGTTTATTCCTTTTCCTCTATACTTAAATATTTGTAATTTCTAGTTTTAACAAACTTAAAGGATCTGCAGATTTAATCTTTTGTGACATTCCTATCATTCCACACGCCGTCCATGGCTGGATAGACGTCCTGAATGAGGGAGACGGAACCTCTAATTTTGGATGAAGCCTAAAATTTTACACTTTGTTTAATGACTTTACGAGGACTACTCCGTTGTGCTGATGTCGCTCAGGGATCAGACAAGCGAGAGGCAACATGACGAGGTGAATTATTGGACATGGGTGGAAATCCTTGGTGTTTGGGGAAGGTGACAAAATAAACAGCTCTCTAGACACAGAGCTGGTCTTTCACCGCTTCTGCGTGGGGCGAGCAGTGAGGAAATAATGATGAAGTCTCTTCTGACTGGGGGTAAATTATGAAGTGACGAATGAAAGTGAATATTCTTTCTGAGGGGACGACTGAAACTGGCCGAACGGACGCTCCTCACTGGTATCTTGAGAAGCCGTGAAGGCAGATCGGCGGTGTGACAGCCGGCAGATGGTGCAGGTGGTTCGTCACTGTTTCCTGTCACAGAAAGTGAAGCCTTGATTCATTATGGCTGCGTGGTAGTACTGAGCGGACATTTTTCCCCCCTTCTCACTGAGGCTTGAAAAGGCAGCGGGCCTAGTGTGAAAACACGAGTACAGATGGTCCCGTCTCATCGGAGGAGGAGTGTGCTCGTATGATTCCTATTTTAGTGTTCACATCTGAGCTGTCAGGTGAAACAACATGATCAGAGGGCCGATGGAAGAGAATTATTCCATAAACTAGTTTGAGTTCTAATACGGCTTAAATGTTTCACTGGAAAGAATAATAAAGCTGAATAAAGCACACTCCGACCTCTGACCTCTTCCTGTTTGATGCAGTTTATGTTATTATAGAACTAAACGCATGACTCAAATCAGACAACAGCTCCTCTAATGCTAATGTTCTTCACAGCAAACAGCAGGCTGTGCTAGCGGCCAGCAGGAAAGCCTGGAAGGAAAATCCTTGAGTGGAGAGTAAACCCTCGGCGCCACCTACAGGACGAGGGCTGCAAAAGCAAAAGGAACTTTCTATGACCTTGACTGCCTGAATAGTTAATAAACAACCTGCGGTACGCCATTTTCATGGAGCCTGATCTGCTGGGGAGTGATGGCAAAAAGATCTGCACACTCTCTCCCCTTTAAGGGCTGAAAGCCCACGTCCATGTTTCTGTCTCTAACTCGTGTCGCAGTGACAGGATGGAGAATCAGCTTCGTCACAAACGAGCTTTTTAATTGAAACTTCGTCTGAATAATGAGGTCCAATTCAAACGGCGAACAGAACGGACTTGGGGTTAATGAGTTGTCAGGGAAGTTGGACAAAAATAGGCCATCTCAACTCCACCGGGACTCGGCTCTCTCCAGCTGAGGCTTAACTCTGCATCCAAGAGACATGCAACACTGAAAGCATCCAGTCCAACAAAGAACCCGGGCCGAGCCCGTGGTTCTGCTGAGCCTGACGCTGCATTGATTAAGATTGTCTCTGGGAGAGTTCAAGCAGAGGTTGGCCATACTGCGGTCTTCTTCTGCAGCTCTGGAGGAGAACAAGGGAGGGAAATGCAAAGATAAGCAGTTTAAAGCACTTCACCAGGAAGGCTAGCAGGCTCCTCTGAACACTCTCCCACTGGAAGCAGCTTTTGATGTACTGCAGATTCGACTTGATGGCTCCGTAAATTGCACCAACACGAATCACGTTCCTGGCCATTGTCTGAAACACAAAAACAAACATGAATTCTGCAGGACTGATTCTAAAAAACCATCCGTTTGTATCTGGGTTTGCGCTGTGGAACAGCAAGAGGGGCTGGTATCATTCAGCATGAGTCATTATGATCAGGAAGCAAGAAAAAACAGTCGGTAATCTGACCTGATTTTGTCAGAAAACGTGCACGTCGTCGGTGTGTAAGCCAATTTTGTAGTTAGTGAGCAAAGTATTGTCTGACAACAATGAGTCTTTGTGGGGAGTACAGACAGTCAGGCACCCTGTCTCACACCCTGTCTTACACGGGGAAATCAAACTAATGCAGCAGAATAGTCAGCAAGAATTCACTCACAGTTGGACTCAATTAAAGCTCAGATCAGTCATTTCAGGGAAAACCTACACTTTATACTCAGTTAATTAGGAAAAACAGGCGAGCATTGAGATCATTTGTCTCATGTTGCTCGTTCTACTTGTTTAATTTCTAAAACAAACTCACATACTGTTTTCATTACTGATAATGTGAGATATTTGTTATAGAGCTCAGAAAACAGCAGTCCTGTTCAGACTTTTACATGTGAAGACGTATTTACCCCCAACCATCCTGGCTCCTGGTACCTGAGCCCTTACAGTTACTTATTTTAACCCAACTAGTGTTTATGATCACTGGAAACGAGTCTCCCATCACTGTAAAGGAGTGTTGTTCCACTCTTCTTTACAGAACTGTTATAATTCCGCCACACTGGAGGGGTTTCCAGAAAGAACGACCTGTTTAAGGTCAAAGGTTCTCCTGCAGAACTCGTGGCTCCATCAGCAGTGGTCCCTTTGACCTTAACCTGAACCCGTGAGCCCAGCAGAGCTTTAGATGTTTTTCTGGGATTTGTTGTTCTTGCTTTTATTTAGAATGAGTCATGATGTGTTGTTTTAGCATACTTCATGTTGTCGCACTGGTTCACAACATGTCCAGAACAGATGTGTGCTATCATTACCAGGTCTGAACTAGAAACAGGTAGGTTTTATTCTATAGACTCATATGTGTCTACAGTCCTTACCTCCTTATCTCTAAATGCAGCGAACAGGGAAAAAAATCTACGTGAGGAAAAACAGGTTGATTTCTGTGTTCCAGCTTCAATAAATACATACTAGTTATAGTTCATTTGACTGCTGAGGTTAAAATATTGAGCATTTGGGTGTTCAGGTGTTTTTGGTACTTTAGGGGTTAGGGGCTGTTTGCATCCTGTTGTTCCCTTAATGACTCAATCAACATTTAAATGAAACAAAAAGACAAAAAACAGAACCAATCTTTGAGGGGCAAATACTTTTCACTGAACTGAATGTGTGTAAACATGCATACAACAAGAAAAAGAAGCTTTTTTAAAAGTTGTCTCCAACCTTTTTGGAAAATTTGGGGTTATCCTCCATGAACACCCTCTCCTTTGGCTGGAAGGTTCTTATACTGGCTTTGACCTGACAACACAGAACATGAGAACCCAACAGAACCAGGCAGAATCTCCTCCTGTCCCTCCAGCAGCGTGAACCTTTACTCACCGGGTTAAAAATAACCTCCAGCTCCAGAGTGATGCTCCCCTTCAACAGCCGACCCAGGTCCTTCTTCTTCAGCAGGTGGGTCGTCTGCTGTCCCCCGCAGATCTGTGGGACAGAAAGGGCATCAGGTGCTGAACTGGGCCACGAACCTGACTATCAGTCACACTGGATTACATCTTAGCGAGTCTTCAACCTGCTGAAGTGTTATCACCCACTTCACTTTAATCTAAAGCCAGAGTGGAAATAGATTAGTGGACTGTCTGCGTTAGGGGTAGGGTTAGGGTGTCAGCGTGTACCGAAAGCAGGGGGATGGCAACTTTCCCTAGAAAGTCTGGCGCCTTGTCGCCATCATCATCAAAGATGGTCACCATCAGAACGTCATGAATGTCTTTGACAGGGCTGCAGAGGCAAACAAGAAGGTCAGACGCCAACAAACCAAATCAAAGCCTCGCTCTGTCACACAAAGACAAGGCTGCTGAGTGTTACTGAGCTGAAGAGACAGAAAGCAGAAACTAACAGGGTGAAGACTTGGTTCCACTCTGGGTTGAGGTTCTTATTGATGGTTCGGGTCTGCAACCTGTCGTTCCCCAGTTCCAACACGCAGAAAGGGTCGCTCTTACCTGAAAACACATCAAAACATAAGTTCTAGAGAGTGCTTCCAGTAAAAAGGACAGAAATAACGTCTAAAGGAGTGAAATACCATTTAAATCAGCAGCCAGCAGATCTGTAGCCTTGAGAACTTTGACTTGAAGGAGACCGATGTCATGGATGTTGTTCAGGGACCTTTTCAGACTCTGGGAAGACAAACACCCAGGATGAGCACTGAACATGGGTGACATAATACCATACCATAAACAAGGAGCTAAAATGATCAAACCTCATACTAGTATACAGATTAACAATCGAACATCCAATGATGGCAAAATGTGAATTAATGCTCAACCCAAGTTTATGAGTTTAAAAGCCAGGGAGAAATAGTGCATTTTAGTCATGATTTAAAAACTGCGATAGAGGGCGCTTGCCTAATGGGATAGTGAGTTCCAGAGTTTTGGGGTACAAAGGGAAAAAGCTTATTTCCCTTGGGACTTGTAACATGCTTTGGGGATGGTGAGAAAGAGCTGATCTGCAGACCTAAGAGCACGAGGGGGTTGGTAGGGATGGAACAGCTCACCCAGATAGGGATGAGCCAGACCGTTCAAAGATCTGAATGCAAATATCAGAATTAATGTTGAACCTGAACTGAATGGACAACCAGCTCGTAGATCTTCTTGTTACGCTAAATCAGAAAATGTTATTGTCAGTAGGTTTGAGGTTGATCCTTCTGCGTTTCGTCTCAGATGCACTGAACCATCATGAGACTTTTACAACACAAAACTGTTGACATCTCTAAATTAATACCTTCTGTCACAGATTTAACTCCAGACCCAAGTCGTGTCAGGTAAATGACTACTCTTCTAGGTGGAAGTCCTAGAACGGTCACATGTACAAACCAGTGTAGGACTTTATTTAAAAGCTTTCCATAACAATATTTAAGGTAAACTGTAGAGAGACGCTGTCTCCAAAACAGCATTTACAGCTGGTCTCTGAACACCAGACAGTACAGGCAGGTAGATACTGCCACCTATAGGCCTGTCAGCAAACAACAGGTAACATTTGCAAAGAGATCTATCTCATTTAAATTAATATTTGAGCTCATATTGTTAGTTTATTTTGGGGACTTTACCGCTTTAGGAGTAGATGTGTTTATCTTACCAACACTGAACAGAATCAAACTTTAGGCTGTAATAAACACACTGCTGCCTTTATCAGAGCTTTTCTCTGACAACATGACAAATACACTAACATATTTTTCCAGCTGGTTCCGTCGTTCCTGGGGTTCACTGAGTGGCGCGGCGCTGAGGTCAGAGATGGAGACACCGCTGCAGGGGCTCATCATCATCAGGAAGACCAAAGTTCCTCTGAGCGGCGAAAGGTTCAACGTGAACAGCTGCCTCTTGTTGAGAGAGAACTTAGACAGGTCCACATCACATCTGCAAGCAACACACGCACACGTACACACACACACACACACACGCACACACGCACACACACACACACACACACACACACACACACACACACACACACACACACACACACACACACACACACACACACACACTTATTTTTCCCCACACTCCCAACCTCCACATCAACATTTTTATAGGATGCATTCACTGTACCTCAGAAATTGGAAATCTAAACTTTTTCTTCTCTTTTGTTATTAGTAACTCTTTTATTTCAGGAGTTTTACGTTTAGTCTGATTAAGAGAAAATTTGAGTATTTTGTCTGATTTTCTACATCGAGGAAATCTGACTTCTTAATGTTTTCTTTGACCTGCTTCAGAGTTGCAGGTTTCATGTTCAAGCATTTCATACACACTCAGTGCATTTACATGCATACCTACATCGATCTAGGTTGATCTAAAGTAATAAACTGGGAGTCTTTATCCTAGTTTACACATACGTTAGAAAACCATACCTTCAAATGAAGTTTGTTCCACTCCGGTACAGTAGGTGTACAATGGCCGAAGGAATGGACAACAACGCTGCAGCACAGCTTATTTGGTACGTACTGTACTGTTTGATGGTGTTATGCGCGTTGATTTGTGGCAATGATATTATCAGAATACAGCTTTCGTGATCTCGTCACTTCTGGAAGACCAGCTCAACTGAGCCGTTTACATGCAGATGAAGTCAGTTTCCTACCGCACTATCTGGGTGCTTCAGCACGATTAGAACCAGTTCACCTTCAGAAAGACTAACGTGTTTACATGCATTTAGAAAAAACGGCATCAGTCTATTTAGGGCAGAAGTTCAGTTTTCTGATGCGCATGTAAACATCTTTAAGGAACATGGGAGGGGGCGGGGCAGCGCTCTGATGTGGCTCACAATCAAACCCTAAGATCTACAACAGAAGAACAGACTCACGCCCCCAAGCGTTCCTCTGTCCTCCGTCCATCTTTGGACCAGAGCTCCACATCCAGGATGTATGCCACATTGATGAAATGTTTGAGGGTGAATCTCTCTCTCCACTGAGGATTGGCCACTTTGCAGTGATTCTGATTCAGACAGAAGATCAAAAACAAACAATTTCCCATGATGTCACACATTAAAAATCAATCTCACTCCTGCTTATGGCTCCTCACTGGTTAGAGAAGAGTTTTTATCATGTCATCTCATGATGATCCAGAAGAAAAACATTGTCGACACCTAAAATAAACACACTTGTAACTGTAGTTATTATCAAACTAACGTTTATATAAAAACAACTTGACTCAATAAACTGTGGAATTGTGTTCAATGAAAGACTTTGTAATTAAGAACATTAGAGCTGTTCAAGATGGCAGCAGTACACTTTAGTCCTAGCCGTTAGCTCATCAGTCCTGAAGGATGTAAACTGAGGTTGTGCGTGATACAATCTGTAACTGCTAATTATTCATTTTCTGTAATATTACTTTGAAATGACAAGAGAGCAGGAGCCATAATTACGGGAGCCTTTAAGGGAAGTGAATTATAAATATTTTTAGGAGAAATACATTTTAAAGCAGAAGGAACTATATAAAGAATAAAGTTGTGTTAAAGCAACATTCCACAACATTTACACCTTAAAATTATGCTTTTTTTGTAAAGTTTTTGCATCATAGTATTATCTATTATGTTCATTTTCATACCTGTGATAGTCAGTGTTGGGAGTAACGAGTTACAAAAGTAATTAATTACTGTAATGCATTGCTTTTTGCTGTAACGCGGTAATGCAAGGCATTACAGAAAAAAATTCAGTAATATTTTACTCGGTACAATGTCAGTAACGCGCACATTACAACGCATTTTTAACCAGGAATCAATTAGTGGGTTTTCTTCAGGGTTCTAATTATGTGGGAGCCTGAATAAAGGTCCAGTTTTGATATAACATTATTTATATGGACTCCAGCGCACCAGGTCTTTTGAGCAGAGAGGGAGAGCACTGATGGTTCATGCGCTCCTGACGCGCGCCGCAACCTCAGTAACACTCTCAGTCACGCCACCAAAAGAAAACAATTAACACGCGATCGTTCATGTCCGCTTATATTCTCGTATCCTTTTATTTTTGTCTGACGCACGCTCCCCCAGCAGAGCTCATCTGTGCCCCGGTGACATCACCTCACTGCAGCGGGCGCACAGTGCACCTTTCGCTATTTCTGCGGTGGATCCCTGAACTGATTAGTTCAAAATGTGAAAAAGTAGGAAATCCAGGAAGCTGTTTTTCTGGAAGATTGAAAGGAGATGCAGGAAGATAAGAGACAGACAGGAAAATAGTCAAATAAAAAAACGAGAAAACTAAATAAAGTTCTTGAAAAGGAAAAAGTAGTTAGATTTTTATACCCACTACACAACAATAACAATATAAAGCAATGATTTATAAACATGTAATATTTTTTTATTTGATAAAATTCAGATCACCTTCAAAACTCAGTTCTACACCCAGGGCCGTATCCAGGCATCTGGGGACCAAGACAAAATACAGGGTGGAGCCCCCCCCACACACACACTCAATTAATTTAAGCTAGCAGCATACAATATGTTGTTGCATTTATTTAATAAAAAATAATTTTCTGGGGGTCCTGGCTAACATTGGGCACTTTCATGCCCAGGGGCAATCATAACCCAGCCCTGATGGAGGTGATCAGAAGGACCTGCAGAGCAAAATATTTCTGCTTCTGCTACGGTGTGTCAGATTTCTAGGCTACACAAGATCAGCTGAAGAGAAATGTCCACGCAAAATGTTTCACTTCCTGTAGTCAGACAGAGCAGAGATGAGTGAACCTGCAGCTGATCTAACGTTACAACATTCTCCGGATGGGCATACACCCGTTACTTTAAGTTTGTGAAAAATGAGGATATGAATAACATTGTAGTCAAATGCACTTTATGTGCTACATCTAAAGAACTGTTAATTATGTTTGACTGTTTTAACCACAACCCCTAGCCCAGTTAAATAACACATCACCTTCAACTTGATGTCTAATGAGCTAATTGAGCGTCATGAGCTACATTTAGATTGCCAAATCCATATTATTTTGGTGAGAGTAACTTAAAGTAATGCAAAAGTAATGTAATGCCTTACATTTTAAAATCAGTAATATTATAATGTAATGAATTACTTTAAAATGAGAGTAACAAGTAATAAAGAATGCATTACAGTTTTGAAGTAACTTGCCCAACACTGGTGATAGTGTTGGGGGGTCCCACGTCTGTTTACTGTGCTATACAGCTTTTGTGCTTCGGGTAGCGCCGGAAGTACTGACTGGGTGTCGTTTTACGGCAGAATATGGTCGTCTTGAACGAGCGTTTTGGCGGACATAATGCGAGTTTAGAAAGCACATTTTTTTATCCATTTGGCTTGCCATAATTGTATAATGTAGACTCGCGAGTGGCAGATTCACCAAAGAAAGCTAGAAATCCCAGGGGAATCAGGGGAATATAGGAAAAGAAAAGGAGAACGTGATAGAACAAGAGCAAAGACCAGAGTTAATATTGGGCCGTCTTTTCCTCGATGGAAAGCTCTTTTAGAAAGAAAGGCATGAACTACGGACTCTAACCTAGCCGTGCTGCTAATGGCTAGGTAAGTAATAAATTATTTCACCGGGGTTGTTGTGTTTGGTCGGGCATAAAGTTGTTATACAGTCCTGATAAAACTATTTATTCAATGTGTGGAGGTGGAAAAGTTTGTTTTCATTGTTTTGCCTGACATTAGGAATGTAAACATGCCTCTTATGCCCGAGAGAGAGATTTAATGTTACGACAGTGACATTATGCAGCAAGCCTCTAGAGGGCGACAGAGACCATATAACTGCAAAGTTGCGGAATGCTGCTTTAAAAACAAAAGTATATAAAATCTTTAGGGACAAGAACCAACAAGAGAAGGAGAAGAATAGAAGAGATAAAAGCATTGATCTTTTCATTTTCACCTTGCTTTTATATTGCTGCTCCCCCAGTTTGAAGCAAATGTAAAAGAAACCCGTCTGGGAATCTGCTGGCAGGTCCCGACCTTCAACCAGAGTCACCGAAACCACAGACGTCCAGAGTTGGCTCTTCTTTAGGGAGTCTTGCAGACGAGAGACTGGAATTGTTCCTCCCTGCAACGAAGGTTTAGAAACAAATGTGAAAGGGGAGAGACATGGGAAAAAACACAACAAATAAAGCTGAACTACATTTATTTATTACAGACTTAACTCAAAATCCATGAGCAAATATACAAACAGCAGACAGAACCGTGCTTTCAGGTACAGAATGAAACATCTACCTGAGCTCTGATACATGCAGAGGTCACATTAACAGTGTTAACACACCACACTGCACATTCTCCATCCATGCACACCTGGTCAAAGCACATGCACACAAACACCAGCTTCCTCCTGACCCTCACGCTGAGGGAGGATCATCCCTGAACTTCCTGTCTGGAGACATTCATGCACTACATAGAACAACATGCACAGCAGGCAGCCTAACAAGAAGTAACTCATGCAGTCGGCATCAGCTCTGTGTGTTTAAACCCCCTCGTCACGGTGAAATCAGAACACAACTGTCCAGACTTTTTCTGCATTTCTGTCTAAACTCATTGGTTCCTGCTGAATAACAAGAAAAATGCATCTCCACCTGTTCTTTCTGCTCTGACTCCTTAAATACCACAGCTGTAACTGGAAATGAGGAATATATGGAGATGATTATTAACAGCATGATTTCTTTAGATTAAAGTTAAAGCCAACATAATTTAAGTTTTAATTGAGTCGACAAGGATAATACTACATAATAACGGACTGATGCTCTTTTCAAGCATGTATTTCTACATGAAAAAGATCAAATAACATTACTGGCATTTCATTAAAACAGAGTTCCAAAGGGTGACAAAATGTATTTAGTTTAATAAATATCTGCCAAATATGGGTAAGAATGAACACTATGTTTTGTTTTTAATGAGAATTAAATTTTCCATCCTTCTGATCAGATTACAAATCATATTTTACCTTTTTCTCTCATCATTGATGCAAATGTCTCTCCTCTAAATCTGGCAGATATCCAATCAGAATCACAGCTCTTTAATGTCTGTCCAGTGTGTTCCCTCCACCATGCCTTACCCCAGAACTTCGCTTTCGGTTCCACTTCTGCTGACAGGGGCATGCAAATTATGCGCAAAACAAAACACTGGTTAGTCAGCTAGAAGCAAACATCACAAACATGGACACAGACAGGATTAAAAGGAAGTAAACACTCTTCAATTCAAAGGTTTCACAGCTCAGGATGTAATAAAAAAAATGTGTGGTCCTCACTAGACCTCAGTCTGACTCTCAGCTATTATCAGATCAAGATTTAGCTCTATTTCTGTCAAATTAACTAAGTTTTGGCCGGTTTTGTATTTGTTTGCTGTAACAGCCATGTTGACTTGGGTTAAACGTTTTTACTGAAACCCATCCAGAGGTTCAGGAGTTGCTAACAGAAGCAAATATATTTTTATCCACCTGCTGAGATGTTTTTAGAGATTTGAGGCTGTAGTTTGTTTTATATTACCCACTGAGATCTGTTATATAACAGGTTCAGCTTAAGGTCCAGTTCACACAGGAAGATAATTATTATGATGTTTGACCCGATTCTCTCCTTCTGACAATCTTCAGGATGCCTCGATTACCATAATGGATCTAAAGATAATCTTATCAGATAATCCTGCCGTGTGTGGTGTGTTGTGAGAGCTCTTGTCAGCTCAGAAGCACGTTGGGACCACTCTAATCATGAATCTGGGATATTCAACGTGTTGGACAAACAAATGCTGCTTGTTGACGTGATGTGACGTGTAGCCAATCAGAAAGTGAGGTGGTTGAAGCAACAGGATCACGCTGCATGCTCCTCCTCCACCATGTTTCGTTCCTCCAAAGTCACATTTGATCTTGTCTGAATGTGGGATGTTCATGTGTAAAATTGGTTTGTGTGTACAGTTTTTTAGCATGTGGCTGCACACCACACACTGTAGGACCAAAACCATTGCATCCATGATTTGTTATCACTACGTGTGTGGGGTTTCTCATGTTTGGGAATTTGTCTGACAATTTTCAAATCCTGCCGTGTGAACTGGGACTTATCTGAGCGTTGCTAACCTTTCGTCCGTGGTGGCGGTGCGTACACTAACAAGTCAATGCCCTATATATAATCAGCAGCAGCTGACTGCTACGACCCTTCTTTGCTGCAAACTGATTCTGTATTTTAGTTTAGTTTTGTGAAACAATGAAATGAGTCATGGCTTGTTGTTGTTCAGACACTTCAGACAAAACATTTTCATTTTACATCCTGATCCATAAAGCCTTACAGCTGAGAGTGGCTGTACTTTCTTTTCACCAAGAACATATGACGTAAATCTAATGCACAATGGATATTCCTACTGCAGCAACACATGCAGTAAATACACCCAGGGCTTGCCATACATTGCCTTTCTTGCTGTCTCCGTTTCGGAAGGACAGACTCAAGTCCACCAACACGACGCCCATGTCCTCCTCCAGGGTGTTTGGATCATTCAACTGCAAAGTCTTCTCATGGACTCTGAGACAAGATGAGTTGAAGGGTCACTTAAATAAAAATTATGTTACAGACATACGGGCTGAGGATGATTCAACACATGGAGAGTTTGTGGATATTAATTATCAGGATTCAGAAAGATACATTACACCCGGGATCTCCAACCCTGGTCCACAAGATCCCCTATCCAGCATGTTTTAGTTGTTTTCCTGCTCCAACACACCTGATTTGTATCAGCAGGTGATTAAAGGGCTTCTGCAGAGCTCAATGACCTGCTGAACAGAGGGCTGTACCACAAAGCCAGGGTCACTCTGGCAATCCCGACTCAATTTTCCCAAATTCATTTCCACAAAGGAGGCTAACCTGAAGCCCTGCTCATTCACTATGGTGACACATGTTTGTGGACAAGCTGTCTCCATGGCTGGCTATGTGATGCTTATTTAAGTTTGGTGAATAAGATTGGACGAGGCATGTAATGTTAAAGGGTGTGTCCGCTTTAGCTTCTTCTTCTGTGATGTATGTCGGTGGTTGGGAGGCAACAGTGGTGCATTATCTCCACCTCTGGCCCACAGCGGTTGCAGCAGCTGCAGCCTCATGGTGGCAAAATTATGCAATGTGGGTTTAATCTTTTGAAATTGAGAACTAACTGGATTTACGTTTTATTATTATTAATCATATTTAATTTCCACTTGCTGCCAGGAGCGTTTCATTCCACTGATGTTGCTCCTGATGTCAGCATTATTATTAAGTATAATTATATATCAGCTGTTGTCTGGGATGGACCCATGTAATTAACATGCCGCTCTTTATGAATATGATAAAATAACCTTAAGGTACCTAATAACTGGTAACGTAATACATATGTAAAAGGAAATACTGTATTGATGTGACTATAAATGTTAACAGCTTGTACTCTGCTCACACAGAAAGAGTCCACGCTTCTTACTGATGTTCAGGGTTTTTTTATATTCCTCGTACCACAGAACACAGTGAACTGAAAATAAAAATGCTGTTTTCAATTTGCTACATCACAGCAGAAGAATAAACAAAATAATTTTAACAAAAAATATTCAACCTTATGCAAACGAGGTAATATTCTAACTAAATAACGCCAGCTACACAGCTTCAGTCAAGCAGCTGGCGGTTTGTTTGAGTTACGATCTTTTTGTAGTGCTCAAGGGCATGATTGAATAATTCTTGCTCCGTCTGGGAGAAGAACGAAGTACCACATAAGCTTCCTTGTTTGGGATTGTCTGAACATGCAATCTCATGGTTCACAAACTACTTGAATGACAGAACTCAATGTGTTAAATGTGATGGGTTATCCTCTGAATTTTTGAGTGTCCACAAGGGAGTACCACAGGGTTCAGTTTTGGGACCCCTCTTGTTCATTATGTATATTAATGACATAGGACAAAATGTGTCAGATGCTAATATGCACTTTTACGCTGATGACACAATCATTTACTGTTTTGAAACATCCCACACTAAAGCTGTTGAAGTCTTACAGAAAGCTTTTAATGAGGTCCAACAAACACTTCTGCAGTTAAAATTGGTCTTCAATGCTGACAAGACTAAACTAATGTTGTTTTCAAACTCTAAAAAAAGACCTCTAAGTATGCCGTCAGTGACCACTCTGGAGGGAAATATCATGGAGGTGGTCCACACATACAAATACCTTGGTGTCTGGCTCGATGACTCCCTCTCCTTCAAGCCCCATATAGATAATCTTGTGAAGAAACTCAAACTCAGACTGGGTTTCTTTTTCGAAATAAACTGTGTTTTTCTTTTGAGGCAAAAAAAAACGACTAGTTACTGCAACATTTCTGTCCGTTCTGGATTATGGAGACCTTTTGTATATGAATGCCTCAACACAGTGTCTTGGTAAGATTGATGTGGTTCATCATGCCTCGCTGAGGTTTATTACTAACTGTAGACCACTGACCCATCATTGTGAATTGTATTCCTGAGTGGGATGGCCTTCTTTGTCCACCAGGAGGTTGGCACATTGGTACACTATCATTTACAAGGCCATGCTTGGATTACTATCCAACTATATCTGTAACTTAATCTCACGGAGAAGTGTAACTTCTCACAGTCTGCGTGCAAATGATCAGTTGTTACTCTGTGTTCCGTTTGCTCGCACTGAACTGGGCAAAAGGGCTTTTGTTCACTCTGCTCCTTCTGCATGGAACAGGCTGCAGGAAAACTGGAAACTAACCAAGCTTATCTCCTTGAATACATTTAAAACCAGACTGAGAGCCCTTGAGACAGATTCCCTGTGTTGTAATTGCCTTCTGTAATTCTGTACATAACATGTCTGTGTAACTGAAAAAATTTTGTAACTGTAACTTTTGCTGCCTCTTGGCCAGGACTCCCTTGAAAACGAGGTTTTTAATCTCAATGGGACCTTCCTGGTTAAATAAAGAATAAATAAATAAATAAAAAACAGGGGCTGCCTGTGGACACACGTGAGCCTCGCTCCTCACCCCTCGCTTGAATTAGCGAAGATTGAATCCATCTGAGCTTCGTTTGAGGAACCGAATAAGCCTGGAGTGAAGTCAATCTAGGCATTTTTAAAAATTGAGCCTCGATTTTCTGAGCTTGCTTTCTGGAACAACAGCCCTCTCCTGTGATTCAACCACTAAAACATGTGTGCAAAGGAACAGACAAAAAGCTGTAACAACAACAAAGCAAGAAACCAACACCTGTGTCCTTCTTTACCGTCTGGGCACAGATGAAGGCTGGTAAAACATGATTGTTAGGTGGTGATTTTTAACCAACAACAATTAAATCTGAGATGATTTTAAAACAACATAGTCACAAAACATCCACCAGGTGACAGTGTTTGTTCAGTTTTTCACCAGAGCCACAGGGCTTTCAAATTAACAAACCAGACCTCATTAAATTATGAGTGCCCGCCCCATAATCGGAAGGTTGCAGGTTCTAGCCTGTTACGATCCTGAGCTGCAGGCCCGGTTCTGAGCCTTCCAGTGATACCGCAGAGGAAAACTCCCCTCAGGATCTAAACAGATCCCTGCTGGTGGCCACGCCCCACCCGGCACACCTCCACCACCTTCAGCTGCACTCAGCTAAAGCTCATCACCTAATGAAGGAGAGGCCTACTTAGAAGGGAAAAAGAAGATACCGCGAGGAGAGGAGAGAGATGGAAACCAAGACTTCTTCAGGAAAGGAGTGAATGGCTGGAGAAATGAGATGCACACACTGACAGAACACTAAGGAACGAGGCGCAGCAGAGGAGAAGGTGTCTGAGGAGGAAATTGGGAAGAAGAAGCCAGGAGGAGAACCAACCAACCTACCCCTGAGGTGCTTCTCAATCACAAGGAACCTCGCCTTGATGCCTTGGTCCTGCCCCAGTTGCCTAGGAGATACGTCATCAGGAACCGCCAAGGCATGTTCCAATCGGTTCCAATGTTCATGTGCTTCCAAGGCATCTGTCCTCCGTTTGTTAGCCGTTTAGCTAATTGAGCAAGGATACACGAGAGGTGCCTTGTTGCCTTCTCTGGTCAAAATTTCCCAGAATGCAGCGCGGTATTTTCAAACAGATCTGATCAGGAGCCGGCAGCAGCTACTTCGAGTGCAATTTTCCACTTTAAATGATGAAAGTATGTTTAATATAAATACTCATAGCTGTGAATATTATGATAATGATCAATTTAATATTGGTGTGGTAATGGAGGGTACACTGACATTTATGCACTTAAACAGCCGTAGTTTGTATTGTAAATTGTCAACAATAGAAGATTACTTGAATGAATTTAAAAGTAAATTTAGTGTGATTGCAATTACAGAGACTTGGCTTACAGATAACAGTACGGATGATGTACGGCTGGAGGGATATGAATCTTATTTTATAAATAGAAAAAATAAGAAAGGTGGAGGGGTGGCACTGTTTATTATATCAGATCTGAAATGTAAATTAGTGGAAAAAATGACAATGGTGGAGGAAAATGTAATGGAAATAATAACTGTGGAAATAAACCCAGAAAAAAATATACTAATTGGTTGTGTTTATAGAGCACCAGGTTCTTGTGTTGAAACATTTTCAGACAAATTAATTGAGGTGATTGATAGATGCAAGAACAAAACTTTGTTCTTGTGTGGAGATTTTAATATTAATTTAGATTATTCTGCAGGTCTAAAAATAACAGGTGAATTTCTTGATTCAATGAGTAGTTTAGGTTTATTTCCTTTGATCAATAAACCAACTAGAATTACTTCACATAGTGCAACAAAAATAGATAATATATTCACTAATAAAATACATAATATTATGAGTGGAATATTGATGACAGATATTAGTGACCACCTACCTGTCTTTGCAATATTTAAATATAAACATTTGACCAAGAAAAACGTTAAATGAAACAGACTTAACCCACGTGACCGCGGACGGCCAGAGCCCGCCCCCTGCTTCCACGCCCTGTTAATGTCCCTTCCATCATAGTAATGATAAGTTTTAATATCGAGCCTTTTACCTTTTTAATTGTGTATATATTGGTTAAATCAAATGTGTAAGTAAACTAGATAAATTGCATTTCTTGCAGAAATACGTTTGAATGCTTTATTGCTGAATACAATAGCTGAAACTGCTGAATTGAAGCTAAAACTAAGCTTAATTGTCAAAATGTGCTGAATGTATTTGAAGTTTTAGGAGCAAAAATTGCTAAAAAGTTTTAAAAAGGCCAAAAAGTAGAGAATAGAGAAAAAAATCCTAAACAGCAGAAAACTGAAATCTCTTAACATATTTTAAAAGACTGAGTAGCTAAAATGTTTAAACAGCTCATATTTGAGTATAAGTAGTTACATTTTCACAATTAGTTGAATTGTGAAGTTAGCAGGATATGCTGAATTTTGAAACTGATAGCTGAGTAGCTGAACTGAAATAAGCAGTTTTCTGCTGCGAAAATTTAACGTAATTGTAAAAATGAGCTGAAAAGATTGAAAGATTTAGGAGCAAAAAATCACTAACAAGTGTATTAAAGCCAAATAAGTAAGTGGAGAAAAGAGAAAATAAATCTAAACATCAGAAAACTGAAATCTCAGTACACAGTTTAAAAAACTGGACAGCTGAAATGTTTAAACAGCTGGTATTTGAGTAGGAATAGTTTAATAGTTACATTTTCACAATTAGCTGAACTGTGAATTTAGCAGCTGAAAATGATGAACATGCATTAGAACTGAAGTGAAGTTGAAAATGAGTTCAATTGTCAAAGTTAGCAGAATGAGATAAAAAATAAACTGTTAGAAAGAGCAGAAATTGAACTTTAAGGTTTCAAAACTTTCTCAGCCAATCAAAGACCAGGGATGGTGGACGGCTGGTTTCCTGAGTCCAAGCTGATCGATTTGGTGTATAACATGTCTGGGTGCGTATTTCTGTTAACTTGGAAGAAGATTGAACTCTCTCGGCCAATCAGAGAGCAGGGCTAGGGGATGGCTGGTTTCCTGAGACCAAGCTGATCAATTTGATGTATAACATGTCTGGGTGCGTATTTCTGTTAACAAAGAAGAAGCTTGAACTCTCTCAGCCAATCAGAGAGCAGGGAGGGGGGGGCACTGGGTTCATCAGACCAAGCTGATCAGTTTGATGTATAATATGTGTATGTGCGTATTTCTATTAAGCAAGAAGAAGCTTAAAATCTCTCAACCAATCAGAGAGCAGGGAAGGGGGGTGGGGGGCATTGGGTTCCTTAGACCAAGCTGAACAATTTGATGTATAATATGTGTGGGTGTGTATGTCTGTATAGCCAGAAAAAATTTGAAAACTCTCAGCCAATCAGGGAGAGAG
>SSNS01000050.1:1125461-1159404 GCA_006937985.1 Aphyosemion australe | reverse complement strand
AGACGATGCACGCGCACCCCCTCCCCCCGCGCGACGAGGCGGCGCTATCCTACACCCCCCTTAGTCAACAAACATCATGGCTGTGAACATTTCTAGGGGAAACACTGCTGTTAGCTGTTGTATCAACCTACCAGTCCTGAAGGAAGCTAGCATAGCTGCCTGTCACCGATTCACACACGGAGGAGGGGTGGCATCAGCTGTGGCGTCCGGTGTCATGTGGATCAGAGCAGCGGAGTAAACAAGAGTCTGCCGGTTAGCCATCAGCTGATCGGTGTGCGCCGCAGTGAGGATCGAGATGGAGCTAACATCAACCACTGGCTGTTTAGCGATCGGATAGCCGATGAGGTTTGGCTGGAGCCGGGGACACGCTGTGGAAATAAAGTACCGGTAACTAATGCTAACATGGCTACCGGCTAGCGGACCACCGTTGGGAGAGACACGGCAGGCTGCGGTAAGAGAGGAGACTTTAATAGAAGGAGCTTTCTTGAAGAAGGACTTTGGAACTGATACGTTGGGACCGGATTGGGAGCTTTATTATGAAGAAAAGATCAGCTGAGGTGAGTCAGAAACAACACTTGGATGCTGGTGTCTAGCTGTTGCGGGCGGGGTTCTCATCATATGCGGCTGCTGAGTGTTGGAAATCAATAAGACCTGACATATTTGATGTGTCTTTTGATTTCATTGTTTGTTATTCAAACTAACAAAGTCCAGCAACAGTGTAACAGCTAGTCTCGTCTCTTCTTAGTTGCATTGTCAGACGCCATGCTTCCACGGCGCACTGCTGCCCTCTGCTGTTTCTTTCAGGTTACAGTCATAGTGCAAACGCATAACGTGGAGCTCACATGTCCCTAAATAGCTACCGTATTTCAAGATGGAGGATGACCATGGAGCGTCGACCACAATTTATGTATTAAAAATGTAAAATTTGAAGCTGAGAGGAATATTTAGAATTGATGTTGGTGAGAAATATTAATGAAAAGGGACAAGTTTGTGCACTGGATACACAGAATTTGGTAGTAAACAGGTAAAAATATTACACATTGTGGCTTTAAACCAAAATGACAGTAAATGAGAACAATAAAGATACAGAATTTAAAATAACAAACAACACCTGATCCACAGACTGCCCTTAATGACCAGAGCACACTCATATAGAGACAACGAATAGCAGGTAATCAAAGTTACACCAGTTGATCAATTCTTGACCTCTGACCTGCAACCGTTTAGTCTAAATTAAATAAACAAACCTAAGTCAATGGTAAAGCTGTTTTACACCCGTCGTCTTCAGGGATTATTTGGTATATTTAGAGGAACAATTTGGCAAAATAATTGCTCTTATCCTAAAAGCCAAATAACAAACATCCATCCATGGACTCATGTATCATGTCAAGAGTTCAACTCTGTATCTTTATGCATTTATCAAGAATAATTCTGCAGCTGTCCACACAAAGAGACCTGCTCTTCAGGTTATACAAGCTCTGTTGTTCAGTATCATGTGCATGTTACATACAAGCAAGCAGCAGAGCTAATAAAAGGGAAGAGATAGTGAGTCATGGCAGTGTTTTTTAGTTGGCGTTTTAGCAGCATTGATGCCCAAGTCTCTTACCACAGCGGTCCCTGATGACCAGGTTGTGTCCTTCCTTCAGGTTGATGTTGAGCAGGAAGGAGCGATGAAGATCCGGGTTGTTTTCTGGGACCGGCTCAGTCTCAACGCCCATCTCACTCTAGACCCATCAACACATCCGTTATCAGTGTTAGCATCAAAGCTAGAAGACCTTCATTTACACACAATCATCATAATAGTAATGTAAAACAGAACTGGCCATGACATTTTTGATGATTTAAATAAAAAATAGTACTTTCAGATCAGTGAAAATGATCAAAATGTTAAAATCATGTGAGGTTATTAACTAGAGGTGCCTAACAACAAAGTTTCACGTCTGAATCGCAATTCTTATTTATAAAGATTCTGAATCTATCCTGTCTGAAAGCCTTTATGTAAACTGCCATATTTCCGAGCGTCCCTGAACGCATCATCGCTGGAGCTGGCGTGAGCTGCACTGCTCCGCTCTGTGTGCTCTTACACTGCAATCTGCTGAAATATGACAGACTAATCCTGTGTGCATTCTAGGGTTAGGGTTAGGGGTTGGGTTAGGGTTAGGGTTGACACTGAGTCAAGAAGTAAGTTCCAATATGTTTTATAATGTTTAAATGGTGTTATCCTGTTTAGGTCGTGTGTTTCATGCTGACTGCACCATGCATAATTGACACTTGTTATGACTAATTAGCATTTAATGATAAATGTTACTGGTTTATGTGAATACATGCTACTGGATGTTATAAAACCTGTTTATTAAGATGTTTCACAAATTTCTGACACATTGTATTCTCTTTTTCCTCACTTCTTCAGACCACACACACACACACACACACACACACACACACACACACACACACATACACACATTCTAGTCTACACTCTAGTTCAGGGGTTCCCAAATTTTTTTCTTTGGGGACCCCCTTGCCTGTGTCCAAGACAAGCCAGGACCCCCAACCCCAGCTCCTACATGCATAAACACGTTAAATGTGATAATTTGCAAACTTTCTACAGACATACAGAGTTATAACATTTATATGGAGTTCTGATTATACTGTAGGGTGTGTTTTTAGGATTTTATCAATGTAATTTTTACAAATAAAATCTTGCTAACCTCACAGCCTCAGCAAAAACAAAATTATGGGGACCCCCTGTAATCTTGTGGGGACCCCATTTGGGGTCCCGACCCGTGATTTGGGAACCCCTGCTCTAGTTGACACTTTGTTACCAAGATAATTGACTGAGAATCGATTCTGAATCGAATCTTCACCCCGAGAATCAGAATCTATTTGAATGGTGAGTTGTTGTAAAATTCACATCCCTATTATTAACATTTCTGATATAGTTTTCGTAACATTCTACCAACAAACCAAACATCAGATTTTTTTATTGCTGCTTAGTAACAGTGCATTCACATGATCTACAACCTGTGGGTCTGAGGCTACTAAGGGCTTTTCAGCTCCTCTGAAAAGTTTCCTGGTGATTTTGTGAATGAATCAAACCTGAGTAATGTTAGTGTTGTGACAACACGAAACTGTAGCTCTGGTTGTTTTTTTTTAATGAAACCTTTTGCAATTCTTGCAAGGGAATGACTCTAATAACTCAAGCAGGCTGGTCTGCAGGGGTGTTAACTCAGTGTTAAACAGAAATTAGTCAGATCATCATAAATGCACAGATTCCCATCACAAACTGAGTTTTACTGTTGGACCATTAGCTTGAGAAAGAAAGTCTAGTTAAAGTTTATAGACCTATATAAACTCCTGCTTCAGGCTAGACTGTTTTTTTAAATGTCACCTGTTCTTTTAACTTGTGTGACGCAGAAATGTTGAACTAGACATGTTCTTCCTCTTCATGTCCTGAACCCGACACAATAATCTGGAGTTTTAATCTCTGACACCACGTCCATTGGCTGATTCACAATGACTACATGATACATTTAAAGTTATATAATCCAGTTCCTCCAATTACACAGAAGTTGATCAGACACAAAAATACCAAAACTCACATTTTCTTTACAATTTCCAGGTCTATTACAGCCCTAACCCAAATATCAGGCTCAAACAGAAAGACATTAGGGTGCTTCCTGAGCTTGACACGGTGACTTTAAATATCCTGATTATTGGAATGTAGACAAAATAAAAGTAATGAAATTATATTATACAGAAATAGTTTTTAAAAGCATCTGAAGCCCCAGACGATGAAAGATTCAGGTTGTTGAACAGCTAAAGAGTCAGGAGCTGATCCCTACTTGGCCTTTCTGCTACCCACACAAATCCTCGCAGCTTTTATTAAAAATTCCTGTGTCCTGGGGACTGAGTTAACCCAAAAACGGCTAAAGGGAATTGCTGCTATAACTCAAGCAGGTTTGGGATTAAGTGCAGTTTTAGGTCTTTATCTGAAGGTCGGATGATAATGGACTCAGCAACTCAGCATGCTATCTCCTCTTCTTTCGCCATAAACATCTTTTGTAAAACTACTTTACACTGCAGGTAAAAACACAATTATGTAGCTTAAATAGTGAACACTGAGGAGCGTTTCTCTGAAAGCCTGTGGCACTGACATGATTTTATAACTGGATCTACTAAAAACAGCCCCTGGTGTTGATTTAAGAGTCTCGTCTGAATGCTGCTTCAGTACAAAGACACAACATGGTGTCAACACCTTCAGTGGCTCATTGTCTATTTATTTAATGACACAACAATTATTATGAATCACTAGTTACTTCCTGTTTTTCTGCTGGATTGCAGAACCTGGATAGGTAATCAGACATATTAATCTAAACTAGTTAGACAGGTTGCTAATTCTTTAGTTTGTTAGCTCATAAAATATACTTTATATGAAAGTGACACCCAGGATTTGTGCAGCATGAGATGCCTCTCAGACAGATCTCACTGTACCATCTGAATTAAACATAAAACATAAATAAATATTAAACTGGAGTATTCAAACACTGCAGCAGTGTTGCTATGTTTATATCATAGACATGAAGATTAGACTAAGAACTCCCGCTTACGTCTAATGTTCAAAAGTGAATCCACGATTGTGTTTCCAGGAGCGGCTATTTTGTGTTTTTGAAAATGAGGACTGAGCACTCAGGTTGTGTGTCTGAAAGTTCCCTCAACTCATCTACACACAATCATTGTTTTACACTGGGAAAGAAAAATCTGAAATGTATTTCTATATTTTAATCTGGAAAATTCCCCATTTGTTTACATGAAAGGGGCGGAGCTTTAATACCTGTACCGCAGCCAGCCACTAGGGGGATAAGCCGTTTGTTCTGGTTTTAACTTTTGGGGATGTTTAGCAGTAAAATGTATGGTTAGGGTTGTTAAAGAGTAATTCTGGTAAACTCCTCTTTGAAACTTGCAGCTGTAATAATCTATGTGTAGCAACAACAGCTGTTTAGGAAAGTTTCTGTATTTCAGACAAATCTATCACTTGCTGCTTTATTACTGATACAGCAGCAGCCATTGGGAGCAGTGGTACAATGACAGAACGAGAATAACCACGACTGCATGTTGCAAAGAAATCAGGATTCACAAATATGGCAGGAATATAAACCCTACTCCCCTCTGTGTGTACTAAAACAACAAAGGATCAGGTTTTCAGCCAACAGGCTTCAGTCTGCTGGACCTGACAAGGCCACCAAACTGTTGTGAAGAAGTTATTACTAGGAGTTGTGTTTAGATTTGTAATGTTAATAAATTATTATAAATATATTTTAAAATTAATTTTAGGTGACATGTTGATTCTCTAACACAATGGTCATCCTCAGAGCTAAGCCGTTGTCGGCGGCTTCACTGCCTTCTCCTTTTCTCAGCGGGCAGCAGCTCTGAGGATGACCACAGCTGGTGATTGAAACGTCAGCAAGAAAGGTAAAACTATCTTTTCTATGTGTTAAAAAAAGAACCAACCGATATATGAAGAAATACACAGAATGAACGCTCAAAAGTTGTTAGCATACAAACTTTTCACTCATAATAAAAACACAAATCAATGGCTCTTCTTCAACCAGTATCGCTATTCCTGCTGTGTGAAAAGAAATATTTTTTAGCTTTTTTAATATCTAGACACATTATCATCCAACACTAAAAAATTCAGTATCTTATTCTATGCCATTGCTCTGTATCTCACTATCATCTGTTTAACTGTAGTTATACACACAGGCAAAAACCTACCAAGTGATGCCTGCCTAGTGGAATGGTTACGTACTTATATCTGAAAAAAAAATCTGGTACTTTAGACATCACTACTTTCTTAGTTCAACACAGAAGTTAAGTCTGCTTTGAACTTGTGGGCGATATATCAGCACCACTAGTAACAGAGGAGAGGAGCCAAGTTCAAATAAACACATTTCAAAACTGGAGGGCTCAACAGAAGGAATGAGCTGCTTATAGCCAAAACAGGATTTAAAAATGATGAGCAGCCCACCACCTCTACCGGACAAACATGGGAAATTAAAACAGGTAGAATCCATCTGTAGTCATTCCAATAAGGCACTTGAATCACCCACAGGAATCCAAGTCTCACAAAAACAAAATCCCTGCGCGATAAAAAAGTCTTTCAAAATAAAAATTTTGTTCATAACCGACAGCTGATCCAGTATGACGAGGGCTCAAGGACCCAGGCAGCGCTCTGATTCTCCACGTTCGCTCCCCTCCATCGATACCGAGCGAGTGAGGAAGTGTGTAACGGGCCAGCCTGCCCTTCAAACCTCACCAGCGGCACCAGGCAGGACGGAGGGGAATAAGGAAACATTTATATTTAAAAATTTGAAGGAAGACAAAAACAAATAAGAAAAGGTAATCATGGGATCCCGAGAAAGACAGAATTGGTAGAAAGAGCAGAATGAAGCAAAGGTAGTGATGAAGAATCAACAGGAGGTCACACCAAGTCAGCCTGAACAGGTGAGTTTTCAGCTGCTTTTTAAAGGAGACCACTGAGTCCACTGATCTCAGGCTCAGGGAGAGAGAGTTCCAGAGTCTGGGGGCCACAGCAGCAAATGATCTGTCACCTTTGGTCTTTAGCCTGGTGCGCTGCACAACCAGTAGGCTTTGATCACTGGACCTCAGGGACCTGCTGGGGGTGTAAGGACTGAGAAGATCACTAATGTATGATGGTGCTTGTCCATGTAAGGCCCTAAAAACCAGAACCCTGAAGTTAACCGGCAGCCAGTGAAGCTGGAAGAGGAGCGGGGTGACGTGGGTGTGTTTGGAGGACTTGGTCAGCAGCCTAGCACAGGCATTCTGAACCACCTGTAAGCGGTTCAGGGAGGTTTTGCTCAGACAAGTGAAAAGCCAGTTGCAGTAGTCTAATGCTGGGCTTACACCTAAGGATTTTCATGGTCTCAGACTAAAGACTGGCAGTCTTTAGAAATCTTATTGGAGTCTCTGCGCGCTCCCGTCGTCTCGATCGTTAAATGTAATGTGATAATCTGCTGTCGGCAACCCGATTTATGCCAGTCTTTCTCTAGTCTTTCACTTCCAGCATGCTAGATATTGTCTTTAGTCGGAGTCTAGTCGTAGTGACGTACAACAATCAACAACCAATAAAATACGTTCTCACAGCGGAGCCAGGAAGCTCCGTCAGTCATAACAACACAAACGTGTCTACAGACGCTGAAATAAGAGCTCCAAGCAGGCGAAAGTGGACCGTGGAGAGAGAGGAGCGCTTGGTCGAGCTGTGGGCAGAGAAGCTGATAATCTTTTGGAGTCTTTTCAAAATCTTTTTAAAGTCTGTAGGTGTAAGCCCAGCATAAGTGTGAGGAGATGAAGGTGTGGAGAACAATCTCAAGTTCAGAGCGGGACAGAATGGGACTCAGCTTAGCAATGTTCCTGAGATGGAAGAAAGAAGAGTGAACAAGAGAACTGACATGAGAATCCAGGGTGAGAGCTGGGTCAAAGGTCACACCAATATTCCTGACAGAGGGTTTGGTGTGAGAAGCAAGCTGACCAAGAGAGTCTCTGACTTTGGGAACCAGCTTGTCTGGACCACAGATGAGGATCTCAGTCTTGTCATTCAGCTGTAGAAAGTTCCCAGCCATCCAGGTTTTAATAGAGTCTAAGCAGCTGTGCAACAGCTGCAGCTTAGACATCTCATGGGGCTTCAAGGAGATGTAAAGTTGGATGTCATCTGCATAAAGATGGTATAAGTAAGCGTTAACCGTAAGGGCTGAGTGATGATGGGAAGTTGATGGTTTTACACTTTAGTTCTAAATTGATTTAGCTGAAATTGTTGAAGAGGAAACAGTCACACATCTACTGTTGACACAGTTTTGCTGTAACCTGTTGATTTTGGGTGGAGAACATCTCAGCTCCTCCAAGTTAAACTTACCAGCTCCTGTACAAACACACCTGACACCTCTCACACACCAAAGTACATTAAAATGTCTAACTGGTAGGTCCCTTATTACAGTGTTTCCTGACCATTAGAGCAGCCTATATTGACATTAATAGGAAATTAAAATCGTGTTGCTTTTTAAATGAATGTAATGTTTTAATGTTAACTGCTTTATAATCTGCAGACTGTTTTCCAACAATATTAATATAATATAAATGGATTGTATTGTTGATGTTTATTACGTTACAATGATTCTCATTTTAAAATGGACGCATGGAAGTTGAAATCCAGTCTGTTTCACCACAACTTTAAAATATTTAAATGCAGCTCCTTGCCTGCTCTTAGATGCTGCATCAGTTTTTGTATTTTTCTACTAAAATAGCGTCTGTACCTGTGCGTTGTCCGGTGAAACATCTTCAGTGGGGACATCTGGACTGAGGACCCTTAACATCTCAGGCACGACCAGTGTTTCGATCTCCATCCCTCTAAGTCCACAGAGATCATTGAATGCCTCCGGAGACAGAACCCAGTCTGAAGGTATGCTTAGTCTGTGCTCACTTCTTAAAACTCCTCCATCCGGTACCTGCAGGCCACTCCCACCATTTCCTGAGGATACAGCAGGCTTTTCAAATTCAAAAGTACTTTAATAATCCCAGAGGGAAGTTAAATGTTGTTGAAATTCATATTCTTCAAAGCTGTAATAATAATAATAATAATATTATAGTAACAATAATAATCCTAATTACCATGCTGTTTGGAGTTACCATTGCAGCTCGGAGTGTTGTACTGCTGGAGCTGCGCGTTGGAGCAAACACGACCTTGGTCGTCTTTCATGACCCTCATGTCTGGAACAGAGATGCTTAGCCGATGGTCCATGTTATGATCCAGCTGGAGGACCTGCTGGTTGGAACTCGTCTTTTCACGCCGGAAATGTGGCAGCATCTTCTTTCGAAGACTGTGCAGCTTGCTCACTTTCTTGGAGTCCATCATGTTAGAGGGTTTGTATGTATGATCTGGAAATCAACAGCTACAGTGGAAAACAAAGAGAGGGAGAAAACACCAAGAACATCTGCTAAGGGCAATATGGAAAATAAATCCTGGTAACACTTTACAATAAGGGCCCCTTTATTAACGTTACTTAGTGCATTATTAAGCATTAATAAACAAAGGATCCCTTTATTAACGTTCCCAATACTGTTAACTATTAAGTGTCCTTAAGGTTAGGACACAGGGCCGGGGGTGTCTGTTTAATAATGCATTACTTAATAACATTAATATTAAGCAGTTGTTAATACTTTATTTAATAGTTTATTAATGCTTAATAATGCACTAAATAACGTTGATAAAGCGACCCTTATTGTAAAGTGTTACCAAAATCCTATCACAATATTAATTTTCATATTGGTTGATATCGATATTATCCATCCATCCACTCTTTGGTCGATCTTTAATGTTCCCTGGTACTTTTAAGTGAGATCTGAAGCAGTGTTCATTTTCATAAGAAATTTTAATTTTAATTTAGTTTTAGTGTTTTGACTAAAATTATTTTTAACTTTAGTCACAATTTAGTCCTCTAATTTGTTTTCATTTTAGTCTTATTTTAGTCAACTAAAATATATGTAATTTTCTTCTGATGCAATAATTTTAAACTTCTGTAAAAATGTTAACTACACCAACTTGAAACTGTAAAGAAATATATATATAAAGAAATCACATTTCACATTTTGGATCACTAAAACTCTATATTTATGATTGTTTTAATAACAATAATAAATGCAAAATACAAAAATGCCCACTGACAGTTTGAAATTGTGCCTCTCAGGATTAAAGTGACGGTTTTTACCATTAATCTCTGGAAATATCCATTGAAATGTTGTTGAAAATGAATAAAATGATGCCCAGTCATTGAAAAGTAGTGGCGGTTTCGTAACATATAACCATAAAAATCGGGTCTAAAATACATGAGCATGGGTCTAAGTCTCTGGGGTATGCCATATTAGATGACATGTTTCCTTCTACTGGAGTGGACAAAACTAAAACTAAAATAAATAAACAAAAAAATGAAATCTGCTTCAGCTGGCTAAATAAATTACTGCCGACACCGGGAGTCGAATCGGCATCAGGACATGGCAAAACAAGATGAAATACAGATGCTTTATCCAGTGGACCACCAATCCCAATACAACAGTGGACTTGCTTAAGATGCTGATGTAGGCGCGTTTTGTCAGAGCGGGCGTGGGCAACGCTTCACTGAAAAGAACCATTTAATTTCCGGGTACAAAGTTAGGCTGATGAGAATAACTCATAATTAAGACATCTCAATAGGGGAGGAGGACTCAGGTTTCACCTCTCCAGCACCTATAATTCAGCTCTGAATCTTATTTTCAAACAGTTTCACTCTAGGTCAATACAACTACTCCCACACAATAGAGGCTAACGACTCATCGGGGGGTGGGGAGGAGGGATATTCATAGGTAGTTTCTGCTCATTAAGCAACAATAGACAGCTACAATTTATAAGCTTGACCCTCCCATATTCCAGCCAGAATTGACAAAGCTTCTTGAATGAGAAGCGAAACATCTACAAGAAACCAAAGAAGTCTAGTTGCCTTCATTCGAACCCCCTGTGGTTTATCATATATTGTGCTTACCTTTGCTTTCGAATGTCTAAAGAGCATGATCTGGCTCCTTTAAAGGTGCCGGTGTATGTACTTGGAAAAAGCCCTTCAAGCAAGCTCCATTTTGGGGAAAAAAAATCAAAGGTCCGACCCCCTTCCTTCAGCCCATAAGTCACAGAATATGATGATTGTAGAAAATGGTATAACACCGGCTTGCGACACAAACACGAACACACAGCTCAGCTGAGCTGTAGTTCAGGGCATAATGCCTGGAACCCAATTTTAACTGCTTTATAAGATGTAGGGTTTCACACACACACACCCACGCACACGCACACACACACACACACACACACACACACACACACACACACACACTCGTGTAACTGGTTTGCCAGAGTTGAGAGTGAGCGGCATTCCCAGGCAATAACTCCAACACTTAAAGGCTTCTCAACAAGAACAGAACAGATCATATACAACTTCTTGAATGTAATTTGCAAACAGAAAGGAACATTCCATCCGCGACACTGGCTTTGCTTCCTGTTCGGCTGCTTCAATTTAGCATGCTAGTTACTCGGCATGACGACCTTTTGTCATGTAGCACTTTTCAGACAAGGGTATGCCACCAAAGTGCTGTAAAGATATATATATATATATATATATATATATATATATATATATTTATATATATATATATATTTATATATATATATATATATATATATGTGTGTGTGTGTGTGTGTGTGTATATATATATATATATATATACTGTATATATAAACAAGACAAAGAAATCTATATAAGCTAAATAAAAACCGTACCAAGTAGATAAAACAAAAATAAAAACATAAAGATATAACAGCAACACTATCAGATAACCCATTGAGATAAAAGAGTATAAAAACGGTCTTCAGCTTTGTTTTAAAAACCACCACAGAGGAGGACTGTCTAATATTTAATGGAAGCTCATTCCAGAGTTTTGGACCGAAAAAGCTCTATTCCCCTACCATCTTCAGCCAAAACTTGAGGACTGAGAGCAACAACAAGTTTTCCAAACAGAGAATACGAGAGGGAGCATACAGACGCAGCATATCCGAAAAGTAAGGTGGGGCTAAACCATTCAGATTTAAAAGCTAATAAAAGAACCTTACAATGAAATAGAAAGATAGCCAATGTAACGCCATCAGTATCGGTTTAATACGCTCAAACTTCCGCCTACTGTCCATGAATCTCCCAGCATTATTTTGGACAAGCTGCAAATGAGCTGAAAACCAAGTTTACAATTTTTTTTCAACACATTTGCAGTGGTCTCTAGTATAAATTAATGCCTCATGAGTCAATCTCTGTGGGGAAAAAAGCTCTTGTGCTCCTGATTCAGGAGCTAGACATGTGCCACAGCCAGGGTTCGAATTACAGAGGAGCTAAAGGGAGCCCGGCTCCCCTGAAAGGGTGACGGGCTCCCCTGGAAGCCCTTAACTTACACACCCAGGGGGAGCCCGAAAAAAGATCCACTTTCTACCTACATTACATTATTTATTTGGACTCTCAGCGTACCGGGTCTTTTTTTGGGTGGAGAGGATGGATAGCGGCAGAGTTTTGCCCATGCCGGTATGTCTGGTATTTTAACAAATGAAAAGATGTGAGTATGTTGCTGATGTCCATCCCCTTTAGAAGCTGTGGCACAGACCAGTGGAGTCTGCATCACAGCTAGTCACGTGAAGTCACGTGACTCCACCCCATCCAGTCTGTAACAAGAAGGGCAGCAGGCTGTTTGGCGCTTGTAGCTTTGAGTCTCTTGCTACTCATGGGCCACGGTGGCTTGTAGCTAGGGATGCACCGATCTGATCCGCATATCTGTATCGGTACAGATATAGAGAAAATTCTAGATCGGGTATCGGTGACTATATGGACCGATCTATGACCCGATCCATAAGAACAGATCTAGTATATTTCTATGTGCTGTGAGTGACGACGTCATGCGGCGCTACAGCCCCACGCTGCAGCATGATTGCAGAGTTTAACGAGCTGCAAATAGTATCACTCATGAAGTTATTACTTTAAACCAGAAGATAGTGGAAAGGTGTAAATTAAATCTGAGCAACACTTTTGAGTGTTTCTTTTGAAATGTTCGGAGTTTATAAAGTTTGAAAATCGCCTCCAGCCGGGACGCTCCTGACAGAGGGAGCTCACAGAGGGTGAATATTAGAGTAAAAACTTACAATGCTGGCAGGTCCGTTCATTGTTGGCAAAGTTCTTTGACTGGTAATGGTTGACTCTAATTTCTGAATTGGAATATTCACCCTCTGATGAAGACTCACTCATCCAGTGAGAGAAAGTTACGCTGCGCGCAGCAGCAGAAAGTCTGTGCTTCACGAGAGTAATCAGGCTGCACTCACATGATCCGAGGCTTATTTCTCCGTGATCGGGACACGGTGGGTGTAGAAATGATGGTAAAAACACACTAATGGTGACAGGCATAGCAGGAATGTGAAAAAAAGCCGCAAATAGCAGCAGCCGCGGTAAATATGAAAGTGAAAGTAAAAGTTAAGGTCCCAAGTATTCATCACACACTGGTGAAATTACATCTCCGCATTTGACCAATCCCCATGGCGGGGAGCGTCTCA
This sequence comes from Aphyosemion australe, assembly GCA_006937985.1. Lineage (NCBI taxonomy): Eukaryota > Metazoa > Chordata > Actinopteri > Cyprinodontiformes > Nothobranchiidae > Aphyosemion > Aphyosemion australe. The sequence continues at coordinate 1,146,227 of SSNS01000050.1, read as the reverse complement.
TAATCGATATGATCATTCCACGTATTCCAAACATCTATGGTCCACATGAGGAACTTTCCTTGGATCAAATGATCATTACATTCAAGGGAAGGTCGAGCCTGAAGCTGTACAAGCCCATCAAACCTGATAAATATTGCTATAAAGCATTAGTCTTGAGTGGACAATAAAAATACAATATAAAAATAACTAAATGAAGCAAAAATGAATAAAGAACTTTATATATGTATATGTAAATTAAAAATATAAAATATATAATGAACATTTAAAAATTACATGTAAAAATAGGAAGGAACATTTTTAAAAATTATACATTCCAATATGGCAGCCTGGTGAAGTCATAATATGCTAATTTGATGAGAGTGAATTTGCTCCCATCACAAACTTTGGGTCCTACTGAAGATTTTTCTCATTTACAGTTTACCTTTATCTCTAACCTGGTGCCTAAAGGATAATTCTGTTTTTCCATATCAGTATCAGATCGATATCGACAGATACTAAACTTCTGATATCGGTATCGGATCGAATGTGAAAAAAGTGGATCGGTGCATCCCTACTTGTAGCTGCCCGATTCTTGCGGCAGCTCTCTGCTCAATGCTGCTCGTTGCTCGGGCTGCGGCGCTCCGCAGCCAGCCGCAGTTTCCGTTAAGCAGCCGTGAGCAATGATCAGTGGGCTACAAGTGGGAGCGCTGATGGTACATGGTACATTTGGTCATAAAGAAGCTTGTTCCCAAAAAAATGCTTCATCAATCATTTGGCAACATTATGGATTCAGCAAGGACGATGTGATGAAAACAAAAGACAAATGTAAACTGAGCAGACTGTAGCAACAAGTCAAGGTAATACATCCTCCTCCACCTTCAGTACAACCACACTCTACAGAGAACCTGACTACCTGACAACTCAAATGTGACAATATTCATATTTTTTTATTTTTTTATTTATTCTTTATTTAACCAGGAAGGTCCCATTGAGATTAAAAACCTCATTTTCAAGGGAGTCCTGGCATATGATGCAGCTCTTTGTAATATCCATATTTAGAATATAAGAGATTGCATCTTAAATACTTTGTGTTTGCAGGAAATTTTAATTCTTTTACTTTTCTACTTGTTTTTTTAATCAGTCTCAAAGATATTGGCCAGAGGCAAATTTTGACAACGCAACAAAACTGCTAAGTAACTCCATCACGTAAATGTTTTCTAACAAGACTTTAAACAGATCAGGGAAAACACCTCCATAAATTAAATTTGCAAACAGAATGGGACATTCCGTCTGTGACACTTGGCAACTCAGATAGCTTCCTGTTTGACTGCTCTGAGCTGAGAATGCACATTTTGTGCACACAGAGGGTTATGGGCAGCAGGGTGAGAGAGTCAGAGGGCAGCTTGTTGGATGGGTTGAGATCCAATCATTAAGAACCGGACATGCACAACGACTGAAAAAGTTTATTCCAGGATTGTATGTTTCAGAGATGATTAAAATTATTCATTGTTTTGAGAAAAAATGTTTGATTTATTGATTGCCATCGGTATGTGAAAAAAAATTCAAGCAAGAAATGCTCCAGAAAAATATCTCATACTGCACTTTTAATGAACTCAGAAGATACCACTGTGTAATAAATTATATAACTGCTACAGTGGAGGTAAAAGCAGAAAGAATCCTGTTTTATTAGGCTTCCCCTTCCAAAAAATGCAGAAGTGCAGAAAGACTGAGGAAGTAAGTGAACATCACTAAACGTCTGTCATTACCTTTTGTCTTTCTGTCTGCCAACAGTTATCTGGCAAAACAAGATTTCTGTCAAATTTACATTATTGGATGAAAGACAGCAACGATGGCAACTTAGAGCTGGGCAATATGGAAAAAATTTCTATCACAATAATATTTTTCATATCAGTCATATATCAACATATAAAACAAATCTATATGTTTGTCAATCTTTAATGTTCTCTGGTACTTTTAAGTGACATTTTAAGATATCCAAAGGTTATTTTTGATTTTAAAAAGCTAACAATGTTATCAAACAAACTGTTTTGGATTAATAAAAGAGGTGTAATTTAAACTAAAATCTTCAAGAATTAGAAGCGAACAGAACAAAAATGTAAATATTTTTCGATTCATGTCAAATTGATAAAGATCAAAATATTAATTCTCAAAATCTCTCTGCTTGTTTTAAATATGGTTTCTTTAAACAATAAAAAGAAATATAGACAAAAAAATCAAAAACTATTTTTTATATCTCTGAAAATGCTTTCAAAGAAAAAAAATCAAAATAATAAAATAGAAATTGATTATGCCCAGAAAGACAAGAAATTTAAAGGAACTGTATCATGCTATGTTCAGAGCAAGCACAGGCCTATATAGGGCTGGGACGATAATCAATAAGTCAATTAATCATACCATAGATGAAAATAAACTCAATAATTTTTCCAGCCTCAATATATCGCCATGTGCCTGCGTGTATATGATTTTCTCGTCTCTTGCCTCCAAAGACGATGGACGACAAGAGGGTTCAAGTGCAGTTTTGGTTTTTGACACTGGATAGGCCATTGTATGTATTGTTTTGGAGAGACAGGCTATATTTTATTTTTGGTGCAATATTTTCTAACAGAGAGTGAGAGTCCTTTATTATTTTATTTTTATTGTGTTTATTTTTGTTTGTTTTAATTATTTATTTAGAAGTTCTGGTTCTGGATATTCCAATGTTGAATAAAGGTTTAATTGTTGCATTTTAAAGGACGTACTTGCATTATTATGATATAAAAACATTACATAAGTGGTTATTTTGGTCTATAATGTCGATAATGTCGACAATGTCGTTTATCGTCAATAATTTGTTGGACAATATATCGTCCAGCAAAATTTGTTATCGTCCCAGGCCTAGGCCTATATATGATTAAAATATTACCATTAGCTAGGGATGCATGTTTTACAAATTTTGTTTAAAGCAGCATTCCGCAACTTTGCAGTTATATGGTCTCCGTTGCCCAGAGGCTTGCTGCGTAACGTCACTGTCGTAACATTAAATCTCTCTCATAAGAGGCATGTTTACATTCCTAATGTCAGGCAAAACAACAGAAACAAACTTTTCCACCTCCACACATTGAATAAATAGTTTTATCAGGACTGTATAACAAATTTATGCCCGACCAAACACAATAACTCCGGTGAAATCATTTATTACTTACCTAGCCATTAGCAGCTAGGTTAGAGTTCGTAGTTCATGCCTTTCTTTCTAAAAGAGCTCCCCAGCGAGGAAAACACAGCCCAATAATAACTCTGGTCTTTGCTCTTGCTCTATGACGTTCTTCTTTTCTTTTCCTAGATTCCTCTGATAAGGGATTTCTAGCTTTCTTTGGTGAATCTGCCGCTGCTACAGCGAGTCTACGTTATACAATTATGGCAAGCCAAAGGGATTAAAAATTGCGCATTCTAAACTCGCATTAAGTCCGCCAAAATGCTCGTTCAAGACGCGCGTTTTGGCGGACATAATGCTCGCTTTAGAACGCGCGCTTTTTTTTATCCCTTTGGCTTGCCATATTCTGCCGTGAAACAACACCCAGTCAGTACTTCCTGCGGCTACCCAAAGCTCAAAAACTGTATAGTGCAGTAAACAGACGTGGGACCCCCCAACACTCACAGGTATGAAAATGAACATAATAGATGATAGTATGATGCAAAAACTTTACAAAAAAGCATAATTTTAAGGTGTAAAAGTTGCAGAATGTTGCTTTAACCAGTTGTTGAAGCCCTTAATGGTTAAAAGTCGGTTAACCATAAACTTGTGATGCTACCCCCACCACCACCACCACCCCCGACACGCACACTAATATAATTTTGACGCACATCAAAGTAGCTCATTTGTTATAACATTCAAAAGCAAAAAGTGGTGTGAGTGGGATGAGATAGGAACTGTCCGTCAGGACCTGTTGCGCAGCAGGCCGTCTGGCAAAACACACACAGTGCTCCTTGAGAGCTTATTCTGGATTCTGCACACTTTTTTTAAACACACAAATTTCCTTCCATTGTGCAATCTGTTGACAGTAAAGGTTGGTTTATGCTTGATGCCTCCATGAGGTCCGCAAGGCTCCGCGCGGCCAAATTACGTCATTTTAGCAACCACGCTCCTCCACGTGTCCTCCGCGCGGCCCAAAGTTTCCGCACCGGTGATCTAGGAAATTTTCTAACTACACGGACGGTCCCACGTGGAAAAACATGGCGGACTGGCAAGAGCTCGTAGTGGCGGAGGTTTGTAAATACAAACATCTCTATGAGTCAGCCCATAAAGATCACCATGATCAAAATATTGTTAATAATTCTTGGAGAGAAATTGCTGTTGCACTCGGAAAAGATGAGGAAGCAGTAAAAAATTGTAAAACAACAGTGATTTCTACTTCTACTATGGTGTAGTGTTGGATGCATGCCGTAGAACCCCATGCTGCCCCCTACAGTCTGGGAGAATATTGGCTCACAGCGGAGACAAGCTGCAGAAGGTAGGAAGGAACCATAAACGCTGCAAGGTCCGACGTGCGTTCCATCTGTGCGTCTCATTTCCGCACGGAATGTACATGCGTCAAGCATAAACCAAGCTTAAGACTAGCTGCTGAAAACACGCTCAGATGTACCAGGAATACACAAGTACTGTCCAACAATGAGTTTATCTAATCTGGGATATTTATTTGATCCCTGTGAACTCCTCTCCATCTGTGGTTTTTGAGTAAACATATTTTGATAGCAGCACCCTTGCGCCCTCTGGTGACACAAAAATATATTACACACAAGCGTAGTTAACTTAGGCAAAAATATTATACCCGGTTACGAGATTAAAGGCAGTTAATTGGTTAACCGGTTAACTATGTACTTCCCTACCACTGGAACTATGGAGATGTCGTTTGTTATGAAATATAAGTTATTTTCTTGAGACATTGTATCAACCCAAAAATAAGGCACATTCCAATAAATTCCACCTCCACCCATGTGAATTTCACCTATTTCATAAAGGCCGTTTCTAAATACTCAAGGACGCTAGTATGTTCTTGTGTACTTGACAAGTATGTTCTTGGCAAGGACACCAGACACACACTGGTGGAGTGAGTGGGGAAAACAGGTATTTTTATAATGAGCATTACTATGCTTTATTTGGCCATTTATCAGGGCTCTTGGGACATTTTAAGCTCTAAAAAAATGTATATGCTTTATAGAGGCTCAAAGATCAGTTTCCAAATTTAAATAAACGTCATTCTTGTGCCCCTTGAAAACATTTGCAGCCCAGATTAAAATCCTCTGGGCTGACCCAAATATGAGGATTAGATTGTAGATTACTGAAGAGGAAAAGGATGTTTTTATACCAGTAGACTCACTATGCTTCTTTCTTTTCTTGAATGATGACTTGGTGTTACAGCAATAGCTCATCTCATCATGATCAAGCAGATTAATCGTGTTTCGACAACAAAAAGACTGTGTTGAAACTGTTGTTCAATGTTTTTAACTAAACCTGCCGTTGTCAGAAATTGTACTGCAGATTTGCCTGAATGTCTAAGTCACAGCTTCTCCTCTTTTAAACAATAAACTGATTACACAAACTCACAAGAGCTCATGCAGTCAAACACAAACTGGGCTTAGCCACACAACACCTGAATATTAGTCTATGGTTAGCTAGCACAACACAACTATAATATTATTAAAAAAACACACCAAATAGTGAATATCAACTATTTTCCAGAAAGAAAAACCTTAAAACGAGTGTTTAAACCACTAGCAACATCCTGTCAGGATCCATTTTTATGAAGAAGTGGATTAATGTCATTATTAAAGGTTGAATAAGGAACAATTTAATAAAAAGCTTTCATTTTTCAAAAAAGAATACCTCGATGGGGCATTTAGAGATGAAGGTACAGTATTTCCTATATTTTAATTAAAAAATAATCAAATATTATTTTGACGGGCACGACACTGCGTTTATGTTTACATCTACCAGCCAATAGAAGGCACCACTGCGGGTTTCCAAATACGGTAAACAGTTTGCTTGGCACAGCGACGCTGGCACTGTGGAAAATGGCGGACTCGGCAAGTCAAGCAGCTGCTTCTGAGCCCGGAAGATGTTATCCTTCTCAGAGGAGGAGCGACCATAAAAGATCTAAAACCAGAGTGAGTTTAGGTTGGTCACTTCACGTATCGGCAGTGAACCTGGCATCCCAACGGCTGGAAACCTTGTTCTATTGTTGCAATTATAACCTCCACATATTAGACGCCGCTGTGGTGTTCGTCTTCTATAGTCAACCTTTAAGTAATGTATTACTAAGCGGGACCCCCTCCCGGGCCCTTTGTCCTAACCTTAAGGACACTTAATAGTTGACAATATCAGGAACGCTTGTTTATTAATGCTTAATAATGCACTAAGTAACGTTAAGAAAGGGACCCTTATTGTAAATTGTTACCGTAAAATTTTACAGGTTCCCAGCTGATAGAATACACCAAAGGCAATAACAGCCATAAAGAGAGTTCGCTTGACAGGCTATAACTCACTTGGAACTGATGGCCAACATCTATTTCACACGCTACCAGACCAAGGTATTACAATGGAAGACGCTATTGAGGCTTTGATAGCTCACTTTAATCCAAAACAGAATGCTGTCGCTGTGTGCCATTTTTTTCAGAAAACGCATCCAAACAGAAACTGAAACATTTCTACAGTATGTGTCCTTTTTTTTAGGGATTTAGCAGCTACTTGTGACTCTGGAGATAAACAGAATGAAATGATTTAGGTTCAACTTGGTGAAAATGTATGCAGTCAGCACATATATGAAAGACTTTTGATGGAAGCTGATTTGATGCTGAACAAAGCTGTTACTCTGGCGACACAATTAGAAGCAGCATCGTAGCACGCTAACCCCTAATCCACACTGGAGGCATCAGCGGCGTGGAATGGCAGCGGAATGTCTCTGTTTCAAATAGAATCCATTATGGTCTATGAGTTGACCCAAATCTGACGTGATGCAGATCACATCCTAGAAGCATCTCGCCGAACCGCAGCTAAAGAGAGGATTGGGTTCTATTTTTGCCACGAGCTGCTTATGGGATGCGTCAATTTCCACAGTTAACATAGGGATAGACAGGAAATCACAAACGATATCAGTGTAAGACATCCGGTAAATTTTAAAATAAGACTACTGCAGAGATGTGATGTCTTATCTATGTAGATTAAGTCAATAGATGTGACCTTATGGCTTATTTACTACAAGCATCTTTCGAGAAGTGCAACAGTGTTTTCCATGGCTTTAATCCTGGCAGTGGAGAGACACAACATTTTATGTATACGACATCCTGAAGTGATATCAAAAGTGTTCTCCTTCTTCTTTTTGGTTTAATGGCAGATGGCATAAACAAACCGCGACTTTTGAAATCTCAAGGGATTTTGTGATCTAGCGAGTCCAACAAGGAAGACGGCGAAGAAGCCGCTCCGTGTCTGAGACACTCCCCAGTGTGGATTAATGAGCCATTAAGCACGTGAGTAAACAGGTCTGCTGCCATTCTGTGCTGCTGATGCCTCCAGTGTGCATTGGGGGTTAGTGTTTTCAACGAGCTTGAGAGAAAGATTTTCTTGTTAACAAAATGATAACCTGATTCCAGTAGCCATGACCTTACACTGTCAGCAGAGGTAACTACATTCAACAGTCTTGGCTGTCCCAGGTAATTTACCCAACACTAACCAAGAGTCAGAGGAAGTGAAACCATTAACCGCAAAACAAACACCACATTGCTCAACAAATAAAAGGTGTCTAAACATGTATCTGCAGCTCAGGTACAATGAGACTGCCAAGCATTTGACACAGAACCAAACTGTGAACAGGTGAGCTCATCATCCTGCAGAAGTTCTGAAGAAGTAAAAGTCCAACCCTGGAGATTCCATAGATAGGTTTCTGTCAACATTGGTCAGACAGGATTTCATCTCCCCCACAAGGGTGTTGCAAATGGATGCAAAAACATGAAGACAGACTAACGTTTCTGTTAGATCAGATGTGGCCCTTGCTGTGGCCGTTTGCACTACATAGTGTTTACTGTGATGTTGGTCTTTTTGTGACCAACATCACAGTTGAAGCAGCTAGCAGTGATGTAATCCCCTCAGCTGTTGGTAAACCTCCTCAAATACAGAAGTAAAAGTTGCATTATTTCTACTTCACTGAGGCCTTAAACTAATCAGGCACATTCCAACCAGACAGGTGGACAATTATTGTGTCTATGGAAACCATAGCATATGGAAAAACCCTGTTTTATAAGGTTAAATCCTATCTTTTCCACCCGATTACAACCAGCATGTTTGATATCAATAATGCTGAAAGTCACTTAAATTTAGTTTCTTCTCCATTCTGATATTGAGTTCAGCATCCTTATTTCAACATCTGTATATCTAAAGGTGTAGCGTTTCTTTTATGTGATTAGCTGATCAGCTACTTGTGTTTGCCAGCAGTTAAACAGGTGTACCTAATACAGTGGCCTGTGAACTGATGTTATCCAGTTTTATGTTTTTGTCCTGCTTCCCTTCAGTTTCCCACAATCAACAACAGATATTCACCTTTTCAAACCAAACATATTTTGTGTTTAGCTAAGATGCGTTTTCATCTGTTGCAAAATACGCGAGTGCATAATGAGTGGAGGACCCAGGTAAATGCAAAAGTGGTTCAGCAAGACCGACAACCAGAGCCGTGTTATTGGTGGAGGTTTTTAGACAAATGCAAGAGAACGACTTAAATTTTTTATCTCCACAATATATTCATCACCATACTATGTTAGAAAATTGTTAAGAGGTGTGAAAAAAATGCTTTAAGCTAGCTTGTTTTGAAGATTTGCTATTGTAGCCTTAACAACTTGACCTCTGCCCTGCTGGATGTTTGTTCTGCCTTGATCTTGGGGACTTGGCCTTTATTTTACATCAAATAATCAGATAAGTGTCTGTTATGGTGAGGTCAGTAGGATGAGTTCTAGGACAAAATTGTCTGCAGGATGGATGTACGCACCTCAGATCCTTGAATTGGGTTGTTTTGCACCACTCTGATTTGGTTAACAGCAGCGTTGTGCTGTAAAACAAACTGTACAATCAATCTTGTCAACTTGCATGTTAAACTTTAACCGCCTTTCATTTTGAATCATTTGTAGCTTCTCATAAAATGGAACTGATCATTTGTCACTCAAGGCTACCTGTATTTTTTGGTTCTTGTTTAGAGCAGCACTCTGTATATGACCGGTGGGCTTTTACTAAATGTATTCAGGCTGCTAGGTAATAGACACCAGACTATTTTTTAGTCAAATTTGTGGGCTGGTGTTCTTCTCAGGGGTAAATGTGGTCATTTCATGTCTGCACAATGATCTCTACATCATGAAAGAGTTGAAAACTGAGCTGTTTGGGTCATTGGAGATGTTCAGAGTTAATCATTGACATATATGATCTTTGTTTAAAGACTCCAGCGGGCAGCGTTGGGGTGGAACAGACAATCTGAGATGTTGGTTACGAATGAGTGCACAAAAACAGATGGTGAAAACTGACATGATAAAACAATATGTTTGAACAGTTTAGCTGTTTTTTCATAGTGCATCCCAGGGACAAACACTGATTTACCACTTTATTAGGCACACACGTTCAATTGCTTGTTACACAAATAGCTAATATCCAAATATTGGCAGCAACTCAATCAATTTAAATATCTAGATGTGCTGAAAACTACATGGCGAAGTTCAAAATGCACATCAAAATGAGGAAGAAAGAGGATTCATATCATGCAAAATCAACTTTTTGGAGCTTTTGACTATGTTGCATTGTAATTTCCTCATGAAAAACACCCCAAAGCAGTTTTTGGCTTCATGCATGCATTTTCGTTTCTCAGCTGCAATCCTAGCTGGTGTGCCCAGCAGGCATGCAATTGTTGTTGTGTCATTCCAACGCACACCTCCCTATCTAGGTATTTAACAGTTAGTCTCAAATCCGAATCCCTCTGTCTCTCTGTGCAGTTAGCAGGGAGTTTAATCTCCAAAGTTGTGAAGAAGTTATTTCTTTCTTATCTTGTCTGCACCTCTTCAAACTGGCGACATTCCAATGTTAAATGTCAACTTCACTGAAAACCCATTTTTTAATTATTATTTCTGATTATAATCAGTCACTGAGTTTTTCATGCAGGCTGAACATGAAAATAGTCTCCTACACCTATCTCCTGCATTAGCTTTTGATAGAAAATAGACGGTGAAACTCTAGGATTAGAAAATCCTGACAGATCTACATCACACTGTCACTTAACATTCATGGACTCACCCATCTTGACTCACGACGGGAAAGGCTGTTGTTGGTTTAGCGTTCAGAAAACAGCGAAGAACGTCTCAACTAGCAGAAGCTAACCGTTAGCATTAGCAACTCCACCACACAGCAGAACTCCTCCAGGCTTGTGTTATTTGCGGTGATAAAACATCAACGCTGCAGAGCAGACAGAGTCAGTGGTAGAGTCACGTTGCTGTTAGCCAATCAGAGGAGAGATGTCCACATAAAACTCCATATCCTGCCGTCTTCCGGTATGACTTTTACGTCCTGAAACAGGCACACCACAGCTTTTTTTCCCCAGAGAACGACTTACTGGAGACCACTGCAAATGTATTAAAAATAAGAGTAAAGCTGACATTTAAGACCACCCGATAGAGAGGCCAGAGCGATCAGTAAAACCAAAATGCTAACCGTTAGCAGCTAGCTGAATGGTTATTAAATTCAGGGACCGACTGGACAATAACTCAGGCTGGGAATCTGCTACCACATCAGCTGCCTCCGTTCATGTGGTGTGTGTATGCGCAGGAGCGTGGCACAGCTTGATTGGGGAGGGGTATCTGAGTGGGACATGACAGTGAATCTGCAGTAAGCATGACTCAGGTCTGCAGTTGTGTACTATTGTGGAATTCATATGGGACCTTGATCGACTCCAAGCATTGTATTTCAGAGTTGAAGGGCTGGGTCATGAAAATGACTTATATTTCATAAAAAATGACATCTCAATAGTATCAACAGTAATATTTGATCATATATTGTGCCTACCATTGCTCTGGAAGGTGTAAAATAGCATGATAAAGGCCCTTTAAGTCTCATGGTTGCCTGTGCAAGACAGTTTGGTCTGAGACGTTTTAGAAGCCACTGATCTACTGGGATTTTAACCCCATTTATTTTTTAATGCATTTTTTTTTTATTTGAAACCACAACCATCTCTAGAGTTTAGAGACTGGTCAGACCAATAGAAAGACAACAGCAGCTCAAATAACCACTGGTTCCTACCAAGGTCTGCACAACAGCATCTCTGAACCAGAACATGATGAACCTTGAAGTAACCAGCAGGATAATGGACCATGTTACAAAGTTCAGATCATCTCAAACCAATTTCTTGAACTCCTTGAGTTCACTGGACTCCAATGACCTTCACAGTCACCAGATCTAATCCAGACCGGAACCTTTGGGATGTGGTGGAACGGGATTGCTGTGATGTAGTGGTGGCTTGTTCAGTTGTGAAATAATCCGCATTTGTTTTTTAAAAAGGAATGTTACGCACATTTGATGAGTATTACTACAGTTATTAATGTTACACAGACCTACTAATGAATAATGATGTTAATTGTGATTTACAGGGAAGTCATTTGATAGTCATATTATTCTAGCAATGCATTCAGACTGCTGAAACATCATGTCTGGATTTGTCACAAGTGAAACAGGTGCTGGAGCAGGTAGACACATGCTCTCCCAGCTACTATACACATTTAACTCTCCTTCCTAAAAGAAAACACAAAAAAATCCCTAGACCAGAAACACTTAGAAGTGGTCAGTTTAAGGTGAAACTGCTAAGCATCAAAGTATTTCTGCTGAATGCATCCTTTGAATTTTAGATGTCAAAATGATGAATCTCTTATCTGTGTTTTAAATATCTGCATCACAAAAGTTTCTGATTCCTGACAACACAAGAAATCAGCCCAAAGCGCAGCAGACGGTTGCAGAAAGCAGGATATTTAGAACATCTCAGCTGTTTGTGTTGAGAAACTACAGCAGCACAGTCATGTCAGAACATGGTAAGCTATTTCCTGAATCTATTACAAAGTTTGTGGTTCCTTGAAAGGTTCAGGGCAGAAATATATGAATATATGTTAACTTTAACACAGATATGATCCTGATGCGTGTTTAAAATGCAAGATTCTTGTCATAAATTGAAAGTATGACTTTTAAAAGTCTTAAAATCTAGTCCAGCTAGATGGGGTTACTCTAAAACATCCATCTGTAGTTATTGAGCGGTTACAACTTCAGACCTTCACTCTTGAATCTGCTCTTAAATTCGGTAAAAAAAAAAAAAAACTCCGCTGGCATCAACTTTCAACTGCCCAAAAACACACCGCCCCTGTTTCATAGCATACATCATTAAATTAAATCGTGTTAATGTAAGACTCTTTCTAGGAAAACAAAACGTATTTTTAATCCAGTCTACCTGCAGGCACCATTACCAATAGGACCACGGTCCACCAGGTGAAGCAGAACAGAAACTGGTCACCTGGCAAGCCCCACCTCACAACGACCCCACACACAGCTACCTTTCTACTTATCGCTTAAATAATAAATAACATTTACCTTTTGGGGTTGCTTGGAACCTCCGAGCATAAGTTCTCGTTCACATTCCGTCTAATAAGCATTTAATCAGCCGTTCATCAACAGGTCAGAACGTGAAAAGTGTGCTCGAAGTAGGGACTTCCTCCCCTCGTTCCCGTTAGCAGAAACCAAGTACGACACAATAAGGGCACCAGCCTGATTACAAAATAAAGTCACTTCCGGTTAGCGCGCGCAACAATATTTTAATGCATTTATTAAATACATTATACACCCAATTTGCTAGCTACTATGTTATCAATGTATTCATTTAAATTTAATTATAATTTAAAATCAGCATTTCAAAAAATGTAGTTTCGTAATTACAGCAGTGAAGCTTGTAATATCAAAATAAAAGTCACAGTTTCTAATAACTACAGTTAGCTTGCTTGTTGTTATGTAGGTGAGAAAGCTTATTAATCCACTAGGGTTCATTAGGTTCATTTGATAATGAAAACATAGTTATTGAATTTGATTTTATTTTTATATACTTTAATGAAAGGTATATTTGTAGCCTATGAATTTAAAGAAAAAAAACTTGTATAGTGAGTTTGAACATTTAGTCATTTCTGACTGCTGTTACCATTGAGTTGAATAAATGGATCAGTGAATATAAAAATACCCACAGGTAACTTCACTGGGTACACTTGTAAAGCTACAATAGCAAATCTGCAAAACAAGGTAGCTTAAAACATTTTTTCAAGCCTCTTAACCACGTATTGCTATAAATACATTGTGCAGATAAAAAGAAAAAAATTAATGAAGTTGTTCTCTTCCATTTGTCTATACACCTCATCCAATAACACGACTCGGACCAAAAGCAACGATTGGACGATCTGGTTGTCTGTCTCACTGAACCACTGCACTTCAGCACTTTCCTGGGTCCGCCATTCATTACACGCTCCTGCATTTAGAACACCATGGTGTTATAGGTTCACCACTCAATAATATCAGAGAAGGAGAAACAGCCGGCTGCTACCACTTCAACTTTAGGACAAACTACCAGAGTCCTAAAAAGAAAAACACCATTTGAAGTCACGGATAACAAAAGACGTTTGGACCTAGAAATTAGCCACTAGTGTTTAGCACTCTCTCATTTCCTCCGACAATGCAGGTTCTGGTATCCAGCAGACGTGGCCTGGGGATGATTACCGACGGGAGGGGCGAGAGCTCTGTGACCATGTTTGTGTGTAAAAGCTATAGCTTGTTTTGCAGATTTGCTATTTCAGCTTTAACATAAATATCCAGTCAGCCAATCACATGCAGAAATTCGATGCATTTATTCATCTAGACGTAATGAATACAACCTGCTAAAGTTGAAACTGAGCTTCAGAAGGAGGAAATAACAGATTTGAACGTTACTCTTTTTGTCAGGTAGGCAGTGTTATCAGTCCACGTGAGGTCATCTGTGATGTACACACCAAGGAATTTGGTGCTCCTCACTCTCTCCACCATCGATGTAGTGTGTGTGTGTGGGGGGGGGACCAGCCTGGTTCTTCCTGAATAATCAGCTCTTCCAGCTCTTCAGGAAGAACCAGGCTGGCCAGTGGGCACCCCCCAGATGGGTCAGACTGGTTTTAGATGAAGGTAATTGGCCTGTATTTGATATAGCCCTTTCTAGGGTTCTACAACCCCCCAAGGTGCTCTACAACACAATCAGTCATTCACCCATTCACACACACATTCACACACTGGTGGGGACATTGTAGCCACAGCTGCCATGGGGCACACTGACAGAAGCAAGGCTGCCAAGCACAGGCACCACGAATCCCTCTGATCAACTCCAGCAGACGAGGAGTGAGAAGTGTCTTTTCCAAGGACACAATAACGGCAACAAACTGAGCAGGATTCGAACCTGCAACCCTCCGGTAATGGGTAGGTACTTAACTTCTCTGCCATCATCGCCCGATGATAGCAGTACAGATAACCACTGGTTCCTATAAGGTCTGCAGAACAGCATCTCTGAACCACGACAGGATAAACCTTGAAGCAGGTGGACTCCAGCAGCAGAAGACAACTCCAGGTGTCTCTTCTGTCAGCTAAGAACAGGAAACAGAGGCTACAATTCATACAGGATCACCAGAACTGGACCAGAAGAGACTGGAAATCCCTGTCCTGTCTGATGAGTTGGGATTTCAGCTGCAAAATTCAGATAATCGAGTCAGAATTTGGTGTCACCAACATGAAGGTATTGACCCATCCTGCCTTGTGTCAAGTGCTTCAGGCTGCTGCTGGGGTAATGATGTGATGGTGGTGGGGGGGTGGGGTTCTTGGTTTAAATCCTACAGCTTACCTGAGTTTTGTTGCTGACCATGTCCATGTCTGTTTGACTGAATCTTGAAAAATGATGTTTGACCACTTTTCTATTTTGCATCGTGAAAAAATACACCTAACGTTTTTCCTCCAACACTAAAACAGAGCTTCATTGCTGCCTTTCTACATATTAAATGGACCGGTTGACAGTTTATGTGGCATGTCCACCATCCATACCTAATTTCCTCCCTGATTTGCCTTTTTGCTGTAGGCCTACTTCTCTAACACAGCACCCAGGGCACTTCTGCTACAGATAATACCTGACTCACAAATATTAGCTTTAGTGAACTACATGCTGCTTGTTCATAGCCAGCTATTATAGTCTAATGATGATCTAAAAACAGCCAATCAACTTTTTACTGTATCTTTTACCCTAATTTGTCACTCATGTGAGGTCTTTCTTAACGATCACTTTCTGGCTATCGGTCACCATAACCACCTCATTTGTATCCCAGCTGTAATTTGCACTTTGTTGCTTTTATTCTTGCACCACATAAACCCACACATTCTGTTACTAGAAGCTTTTTGTGCAGTTATTTCTAAAGTTCAGTGTTGCTGTAATATGGTGATGCCCTCTAACAGGAATAGAATAAGAATAATCATTATTGTCATGGTTAAAGGAACAACTAAAAACAGTTTTTTGGTTCCTCATGGCCTAAAAAAGTCTATGAAAATTATTCAGTCTCTATACACATACGTATGTAAGGTTGTGGAAGGAAAATGTTGCACAATTTAGTGTAAAATTATATTATACAGTCATCTAGGAACAAATTTGCACAACCTGCATGAATACTGCTAAAACATAAATATCTACAGAACTGAGTAAAAATTGCACAGAGTATTGGCTAGGGGGTGGAGTCACTGGTTGTTTTAGAGCTTTCTGCCTCGCTGCCTGCAGCCATTTCCTGGTTCAGAGTCTGACAAAAATCCAGAGACTGAGCAGAAACTTTAACCTCACTACCATTGTTGTTGTGTGTTGTGTTTCTGTGTGGCATATAGATCACCTCACGCTGTTCACATATCAGCCCTGTGACATCACAATAGGGAAAATTAGCATAGAACCCCCCTCACCCATCAACGCTTAAGAGCAGCTTCTCAACTCCGAGCCCCTCCTTGATATCTGATCTTCTTATCTTATAGAAGCCAATCAGGTGGGTGTGGCAAGGAATTTGGTGGGTGTGGCCAGCAACATCTTGTTTTCATTAAAGTGACAGAGCCCTGAAACGGCTCATTCTGTTATTGGGTTAGGAACATTTTAAAATACTTTCTTCTGGTAACACATGCTGTGTAGAAGTTCAAAGTAGAACAGATATGTGGCCCTCTAGGTCTGGCCCTTCTGCAAATATTTCCCAGTTTGTGTTCTCAAAACATTCCTACAGAGGTTCCAAATTCCAGTCCTCGAAGGCCACTATATAGCATGTTTTAATTGTTTCCCTGCTTCAACACATCTGATTTTAAGCAGCAGGTGATTAACAGGGTTAGGGATTCAGGGTGTTTGTATATGATCCAGAGTGTTGTTTTCTCTTGTCAGAAAGTTCATGTTCACAGAAAATCTTAGGAGAACACTCTTTAAATTAGCATGATAGTCCCGTAGAGTGATTGTATAGAACAGACTGGGAGCACAGTTAACTGATAGAACATCTCCATGTCTTAGCTTTAGCTTGCAGTGGCACATAAACTACTCTCTGTAAATCATAAAGTCTGCATTGTACCATCAGATTCAATGTCTGAACCACAGTGAACATATTTAACTACAGTGTTAGCACATCAATATAAGGTATGAATTAAATCTACGTTAAAAGACACTTTCACTCTTCGTGTTTCTTTCGTTTCACATTCATGCTTGACGCATTTTCATCCCTGTTGTGGTTTCTCCTTTGCAGCGTTTGCACCGTTCACCACAGTCATTACTCTGCACCAACCCACCTGTTTCTCAGCTGTGAAGTTTAGTGTTCTGAATCTGGGGATGCAGTTTGATTTCTAAAGATTTTAAATGGATTATATTTTTAATAACTAAAGGAGGATGGTTTTAGCATGAAACTAAGTCAGGGTTAAACAAAAGTCCACTCTCTTTTAACCCTTTGAAGGTCAACTTTACTCATATTTTTAATACATTTGCAGTGGTCTCTAGTAGGAATGAATGCCTTGTAAGTCATACTCTGGGGGGGAAAAAGCTCCGGTTCACCTGTTTGAAAATAGAGAAGTCAAATTTGGAGTCTTATTTTCTGATATTTGGACATCTTGCCTCTGATTGGCTAACAGCAACGTGACTCTACCACTGACTCTGCTACCACTGACTCTGATGTTTTACATATTAAGAAGTATTAATACAATCTGGTCCACTTTTTAAAATGATTTAAATCTAACCTCAAGTGTACAAAACACACAACAAACCCCACCATATTGTTTTAACTGAAGACAAATGAAGCAAAATTACAAAAGCTGAGTGTGAAAAGCAAACTCCTCTCCACAGGAGCTGCTGATCAGAGTTTTGACAGTTTGCTGGAGCATACAGGCGTGTGTTAACACATGAAAGGGAGACATCAGCAATGACTTCAGAAGCTGGTGTTACCCATCAATCAATGAAAGGGTAAAGGTAATTGTTGGAAGCAGATAAGAGAGATCAGTGCTGTGATGTTATTATAAAAATAATTCATGTTAAGGATGTTTTTAACAAAACATCACACAGCTGCTCATACAAGTGATGATGGCTTTAATTTCAGATCCAGATGAAGGTTTGAGAGTACATAAACAGTATACTGCTTTGGCTGATATAAATAAATGATAAATGATGCACACTTGTATAGCGCCTTTCAGAGTCAGAGGACTCCAAAGCACTTTACACTACAGTGTATCATTCAACCATTCACACACACATGCTGGTGGTGATGAGCTACGATGTAGCCACAACTGCTCTGGAGCGCACTGACGGCGGTGAGGCTTCCAAGCACAGGCGCCACTGGTCCTTCCGACCACCACCAGCAGGCAACGTGGGTTAAGTGTCTTGCCCAAGGACACAACAGCAGCATTCTCTGCCAGGAGCCAGGATCAAACCTGCAGCCTTCCGATTACTGGACAACCTGCTCTACCTCCTGAGCTGCTGCTGCCCAATAAGAATATAACAGTGGGAAGTTATGGAAACGATAATGTGGGGGGAGTATTTCTTTCACTGTGGATTTTATTTAATGTTTCTCACTCTGAGAGGTTCAGAGATGACTTCTGGGGACAAATCAGGTCTTCTCTGGTTCATCAACATAGAAACAACATGAGAAAAAAGACGGACACGGATGTTTTTCTCATTCACCACTGGAAAAAAAATATGTTGTACTTCAGGTGAGATGCCATGAGCCCAACAGTTCCTGACGAGTCAGAACATTCAGAAAAAAACAGGAAACCAAACAAATAAAAACAAACATAATTTAAAGGAATAAACAACATTTATGTAAATCTGATCATTCCGTTTGCATAAAGAGTGTCCCTGCTGTATTTGTCCTGACCCTGAGGTGTCACGTGACCCCGGGCCTCTATGTCACCCAGCTGTCCATCCTCATCCGTTTCACCGTCGGACTCTCCCTGCCCTCTGGCCGACCCGCAGAGAGCGAGTGGAGGTCCAGGCAGTGATGCTGCTGCTCCTCCTGGTCGCTGCCCTCCTCGTGGGAGCTGCAGGAGGAATGGACACTGTCTGCAGGAGACCTGCCCGTCTCCGCTCGGGTGGAGGAGGGAGGAGGAGGGTGGCTGACATAACTGGGCTGGCTGAAGTGGTTGCGTGGCGGTGACATAGGCTCAGCTTTGATGTTGATGCTGTGGTTGGTGTTGATGGAAAGATTAGAGCTGCCTGAACTGCAGAGAGAGAGAGAATGAGGATATGAGTGTGGAGCAAAAGCTCCACCTGCTGGTTAAACCATGGTCCTGCAAACCTGAGTAACATTTATACTTAAGTTAAAAGTAAAAACAAAGACGTTTTTTTTTGCAGTTTTTCCAGTCACATGTTTGCAATACGTGCCTGGAGTTTTAGCAGAACAACACCACTAACACATAAAGCTTCACAACCAAAATTACTAGCCTGGCAAGCCATCCTTTATATGTAAATACAAAGTCTGGCCATGATCCAGAGACAGAGCTCAGTCACGGGACGGAGTCTACAGTTGTCTTTCTAATTGTCTCCGCACGCAGTTGGACAGTGCTAGGACCAATCAGAGGAACGAACATTGCTACGGAAATCAGTCAACGGGACAGTCCGCCGTACACCGTTAAAGAAGAAGAAGCAAATAGATTATTTTTCTAAATAAAGGACGTAAGTACCTATATCTGCTCATGACTCAAAGAAAAGCCCAAATCTAAATCATCCAAAGGCGTTTCAAACAAACGCCACTCTTGAGCAGACGCCATTGTAGTGCTTCTTCATTGCAGCACTTGT
The DNA here is from genome assembly GCA_006937985.1 of Aphyosemion australe. Classification (NCBI taxonomy): domain Eukaryota; kingdom Metazoa; phylum Chordata; class Actinopteri; order Cyprinodontiformes; family Nothobranchiidae; genus Aphyosemion; species Aphyosemion australe. Next base: position 1,126,857 of record SSNS01000050.1, on the reverse strand, counting down.
GAGTAGCCCGCCCAACAAACGTAGAGCACTGTGATTGGCCAGACACAAAACTGTTAGGGCCAACGTTAGACCGGCTGAGGCTACAATGGAGCATGGCTAGACTGACCTGCAGAGCAAAATCTTTTTACTGCTATGGTTGGTCTAGATTTCTAGGCTAAACTGAACGAAAACACCTCCAGTCTTCACCAAAAATCTATTTTTTGTTTAACTAATAATTTATTATCTTGCTTCACCTTTTCTTTATGCAACTTTTGGAGAGAAAAAAATCCGCCCACCAAGAACAGAACCTTCACATTGGAACATACGTTTTCATATATATTATTTACACACATATTATTTATATATTTGGTTAGAGAGATGGTTAAGGTTGTGGAGTATGATCCAGTGTGTCAGGTCCTCACCCTAAAGAGCTCAGCTGGTGCTGCTCCCATGCTGCCATGAACCTGAGAGAGGGAGCGGTGGAAGAGCTGAAGCCTGACATTTCCACGCTGCTCAGGGAGTAGTCTGACACACACACACACACACACACACACACACACACACACACACACACACACACACACACACACACACACAGAGGGACATGATGGTTATCAGACAGAGGGACATGGTGGTTATCAGACAGCAGGACACCAGTTACACTTCCATTATGATGAGATAAACCAGTAGCATCAGTAGACAACTTCTCTTTTAGTCCTACTGCCACACTAACTGGATGAAGATCGTCCACCTGGTTCTATAAATGAAGCAGTGCCAGACTGCAGCTGCAGTAAACTAAAGCCCCAGTTATTAAAAATAACTAACATGTTCAACCATTCTTGTTTCAGAAGTAAAACCCTGTTATTAAATCAGGTAGAACTCAGACTGGGTTTCTTTTTTCGAAATAAACTGTGTTTTTCTTTTGAGGCAAAAAAAACGACTAGTTACTGCAACATTTTTTTCTATTCTAGATTATGGAGACCTTTTGTATATGAATGCCTCAGCACAGTGTCTTGGTAAGATTGATGTAGTTTCATGCCTCGCTGAGGTTTATTACTAACTGTAGACCACTGACCCATCATTGTGAATTGTATTCTCGAGTGGGATGGCCTTCTTTGTCCACCAGGAGGTTGGCACATTGGTACACTTTCATTTACAAGGCCATGCTTGGATTACTATCCAACTACACCTGTAACTTAATCTCACGGAGAAGTGTAACTTCTCACAGTCTGCGTGCAAACGATCAGTTGTTACTCTGTGTTCCGTTTGCTCGCACTGAACTGGGTAAAAGAGCTTTTGTTCACTCTGCTCCTTCTGCATGGAACAGGCTGCAGGAAAACTGGAAACTAACCGAGCTCATCTCCTTGAATACTTTTAAAACCAGACTGAGAGCCCTTGAGACAGATTCCCTGTGTTG
>SSNS01000050.1:1117961-1120461 GCA_006937985.1 Aphyosemion australe | reverse complement strand
GTCTGAGAAAAATAATAGAATAAAGACAACATCTGCTTCAAATGAAGAAGCACATTTATTAATATCATGCCAGGAGCAAAAAGCTAAATGTACAGAAGGAAAACTCAATCATTGTAAGTGCAAGATCGACTAGAATGTGAAACGAAACTGAAAACTGGTCTACAGGTGAACTACAGCCAATGAGCAAGACCTCCACTTATTTTTTAAGTCTTTTGGCCTGGACCAACCGTTGAATGGCCAGTTTTCTCTGCTTTGCCATGTGCCTCTTTCTGGCCACACTTTCTTGTTTAGCCACTTCTGCCCTACTCTCAGCAGCACTGGTGGATGGTTGGCAGCCAAATTCCACCTTCCTCTCTTTCATTTTAAGGATGTTTTGATGTCGCTGAGCTTTGTCTCTTGTTCCAGCTGAACAAATGTTGCTACACAGCCTCCTATCTACAGTCCCAAACTTCACATCATCCCTTTGGAACATTTCCACAGCAGTCTGCTTTCTGCAGAGTAAAGCATATTTGACCGTCTGTACTGCACTGAAAGTGGAGATGTTCATACTGGTGGATCTCTGATCAATAATGCAGTCCATGACATTGAATGAAGATTCAACCAGGGGACCATGGAAAATTGACATGGCAGCTTTAACTGCATGACCCAGTGTTGGATATTTCCCAGTTTCGAAGACAGAAGCCCACCATTTCACAACATCATCTCCTTCCTGGAAACTGGGCAGGGTCTGATCCACATTATACTGCAGAATTTCTTGGTGTATGTCAGCATCTGGTGGCAGGAGGTGACCCATCATTTCAGTCAGTTTCCGCAGACTGAACACAGTGTGCGAGTGCCCTCTTACAACTGGGTCTACAGCCGACAAAGACTGCAGGGTTAGGCTCTGCAAAGGCAGTTTCTTCTGCAGGTATTTTGCACACATAATGTATGCCTGGGAGACTTTCTGGAGGAATGCCTTCAGCAACTGAAATAGAACAAAGCATGTACTTGTAATTAAACAAATCATCCAGGGGTCCATAATTAATCACAATACAATGTGCAACTTCGGTTCTTACTGGGTGTTGAGGATGTTTCGCTCTGTATTGATCAGCATCCCGCCCCACGTACATCTGACTCAAAGGCAGCAGGTGGTTGTCAAATTCCAGAGTGGCTAGAGTTTTGGGCACCTGGTTGAGGTGTTCAGACTTGACAAAACAGGCAAGAAAGTTGGTGAAGACTTGCAGTTGCTTGTCATGCAGTTTATGGACAAGTGTCTCACTCCCCTATAAAGAAAAAAAATACATTGCAGTATTTAGTACATAACACAAATAATGCCTAACAATCGAAACTCCAGACTCCAGAAAGTTAAATACTAGGAATTCTGTTTGCTTTAATCAATAATCTGTTTATTTTCTTTTTCTTATTTAAAAAAATGCTGAGAAATAATTGTTTTAACTAACCTGGAACACCATGACATACTCTTTGAGGATTGGTAGCACTCCTGTATACACACTGAGATGTAGCTCAGTTGTGATGGCTTCATGCCACACCTTTTTAATCACTCTTTTCTTCCTATCCTTTCCCAGCTCAGTCATTCCTTAAAAAATCAGAATCAAAAGATCAAGAACAAATCTTCATATTAAAAAAAATAATACTGAAGGTAGAATAAAGGATACAACTATATTAAATGAGATACCTTTTGTTCCAAGGTCCTTGTGAAAGGACAGTATCTGTGCTTGTGCCTTTTCGCTCACGTTGTATTTGACAAAAAGCTCCTTCAGAGGGTCTTTGTACAGTGCCTTGTCTTCCTTGTCCATAAAGCCGTAGTACAGGACCTTGTAGGCTGGAAGTAGCCTCTGGGTGCTAATGGCAACGTCATAAGCTGATAACCAGCGATGCTGAACAAACCTTTTGGGAGCTGACCAAGAAATGCTCATGAACTCGCATGTCTCTCTGAGGTATGCCAACTAAAACAGAGAGAGCAGAAAGAAATTTTCTTCCACCTTCAAAAAAGAGCTGGAAAAACTAATTAGGCCCTTTGAATTTCTTTCATTTAAACATGACAGTTCAGTAACAACTTTAAAGGGACACTAGTCAGTTTTGGCTTGTTTTTAGCAACCCCTAGTGTTCATTGGTGAAAGCGAAAGTAAAACTTATCTCCTCGCTGCACGTTGGTCTTTTGAACACCTTAATCTAACTGCTGAAATGTCTCCTCAGCCTTCATTAGTGGCTACAGGAGCGGTTCATCACTAAATCAAACAAATCAGCTGTGTTCATGATCTGAAACATGCTGGAAGCAGACTGCAGCACCAGGTAGGTCAAGTTGAATTTTTCTAAGTCCCAACAGACCGGACCAGAAACTGAAGTTGCAAGTGGAATATTCTGGCCACAGAGGGCGACAGGGGCTGGGTGGCCTGTCATTAACCTTGTAAAGGGTCATTTTAGCACATACTGGCTCAAGAAAATGATTTAAAAATATAAAAAAGTTGCAAAGTCTCCCTTTAAAATCTAGTAGGACAAA